>PVJA010026169.1:6340-30052 GCA_004027025.1 Myocastor coypus | reverse complement strand
TTTATTCACTCATTTTTATGGCCGGCTCAGCCCGCCCCGAGGGCAGGGCTGGCGCAGCATGTGGTGCCGGGGATCGAACCGCGGTCCCTGAAGCCGCCCAAGCTTCCCCAAGCAGGCGCTCTAGACCACTGAGCCATCCCATCGGGCCCCCTGTTTGCTTGTTTTTGGAGACAGTGTCTCACTATGCAGTTCAGGCTGACCTCAACTTCACAGTGATCCTCCTGCCTTAGCCTCCCAAATACTGGGGTTACAGATGTATGTGTCACCATATTCAGCTTCAAATCACTCTTAATAGTTAAAAATTAGACTGTGGAAAACAGAACACTAGACTATAAACATATAATAACAGAACTATAATAACAGGACCTATGAAACATAGAGACTTGAAGAAAAAGTTTAATTCTGTTGTGCATCCAGAAAGTTCTTTCTGGAGTGAGTTAATATGTGAGGTATGTTTTATAAATAGGTATTTGTAGATGGATAAAGAAGAGAAGTCTCAGGGGCTTTCACGTTAGCTCAGTAGTTTAAGTGACTGTGCGGGCAATCCCAGTCAGGCACAGGGGATGGCAGTTCGATCCCTGCACCCACCCTTAAGGCAACCTGAGCCAGACCAAACAAAACAAAACAAAACAAAAACCCTTCTCAACTTTATGGGGCCAGGGAAATAGCTCAGTATAATAAGCATTGGGCTGGCAAGTGCAAGGGCCCAAGTTCAATCCCTGATACCACAAGGAGAGAGAGAGCGAGAGAAAGCAAGAGAGCGGACTCATTCAGGCAGAATGGAGGTATTTGCCAAAGAACACACAGAACAGAATGGTTTTCTCTGTTGCTGGTGTGCAGTGGAGAAGACGATGGAAGCTGTGGTGGGAGGTGAGGCTGGAGAACCAAGCAGATGTTTGCCGCATGGCACCCAGACTGAGGGATACTCTCAATATTTAAGACTACAGGGAGAACTACAATTATGGTTTATTTTTCACCTACTTCAGATATTGTGCTAGGACAAAGTAGTACATATTAACTGGGAAAAATGAAGGAATTAATTATCTTGATTTTAAATATATCAAGTTGTTATGGGATATTAACAACCAGAATTTGTCTACTATATCAGAACACTTGCTTAAAAATACAAGCAACGACATCTTGATTGTTAATTTGACACTTACCTGTCTTCTACTGCTGTAGCCCCAAGAAGTGTCAGATCCTTCTCTATGAACTGGAAAGCTTCAGCCAGTTTCTCTTCTCGCTGCTGTAAGGCAGTCCTGGCTTCAAAAAGGCGCCTGTCTACTTCTTCATACTCTTTGGGTGAAAACTGTCTATAAGCTATACACAGAGTTCTTAACCCTTTCTAAAACAAATAAGCACATAAAAATTAAGTACAACTATGAAAACCAAGAAGCTACTGAAATAAATTGAGGTCCCTGGCTTCAATTCTTAGCCCTGCTAATACAAAACAAATATGAACTCCCCTAAACTGAGAACCCATACCAAAAATTCAATTATAAACAACTTAAAAAGTATTATTAGTGTTAGGAAAGAAATGAAATGTTACAGAACCCTAGAGATCTGAGTTATGGATCATGGCATCAAGAACTCTTGTTCAGGGGCCTGGCGGGATGGCTCAGTGGTCCAAAGCGCCTACTTGGGAAAGCTTGGGCAGCTTCAGGGACCGTGGTTCGATCCCCGGCACCACATGCTGCGCCAGCCCTGCTCTCGTGGCGGGCTGAGCCAGCCATAAAAATGAGTGAATAAACAAACAAAGGGTCTGAAACAAGAAAATTAAAAAAAAAAAAAAGAAAGAACTCTTGTTTTTTCTCACTTCCTAAAAAGTTGCTTGAAATGATTAAGGTTATTGAACTGTATAGTGCAAGGGCCCAGAAAGGAGCACAAAAACTGCCTCAAGACTATTCAGAGATAGACAGCACTGGGTTCCAGTCAACTGTCTTGCTATATAAATCCACTTTACCGAATTTCTAAGATTTATTTTTTTAAAGCAAAGGAGAACATAATTTCCTATTAGGACAAAATCTGTCCTTCAAATGAGTAAGTTTGGAGGGCCAGCCAGATAGCTTAGTGGATTAAAGTGCCTGCTTAGGCAGATGCAAGGGTAGAGGTTTGATCCCCCAGCCTGCTGTGCCAGCCCTGCACCCAAGGGATGGTGAGACTGCAAATGAGACTGGGTGTGGTGGTACATGCCTGTAATCCCGGCACTTGGGAGGCTGAAATACAAGAGGATCACCATGAGTCTGATCTGTGTAGTGTGACCCTATAGGCCCTGTACTAAATACATAAAAAAAAAAGAAGTTGGGGCCAGAGATATAGCTCAGTGGCACAGTGACTGCCTGGCAAGTATGAGGTCATGAATTCGATTCCTGGTACAACAACAAACAAACAAAAAAAGACAAATGAAGTCTACCAAATACTATCAAACTGTATTTTCTAGATCAACTTTTTAGAGGGAGATAATACTTGGCATAGAACCCAGAAGCATTCTACCACTGAGTACAACCCTGGTCCTTTTTATATTTTATTTTAAAACAAGGTCTAAGTGGCCCAGGCTGGCCTTGAACTTATTATTCTCCTGGCTCAGCCTTCTAAATATTTAGAACAGGGCCGGGAATGATGGTGCATGCCTATAGTCCTAGCACTTGGGAGTCTGAGGCCAGCCTGGGCTGCCTCAAAGTGAGCTCAAGATCAACCTGCACTACACAGGAGACCCTGTCTCAAAAAGAAAAACAAACAAACAAACACAGCTAGAATTATAGGCATGCTCTGAGGGGCCTGCTCTATTGAATGATTACCTCTTTACCAGTGAATTGGAATTCACTCAAAATTTAGGAATTTATGTTAGATTATATGATTCTAGTAGGCTCAAACTTTTCTTAATTTTTGAAAGCTGAAAGCTAAAGACGTGGATATTTCTTTTCTGCTATTTTCCTCAGAAAAACCCCTAATAATGTTTTAATATGAAAATTAAGAAGATTAAAAAAAATGCATGTTTAGCAGATTCCAATTTATTTGATACATGGTCTTGCTGCAGTTTGGACTTGTAGCAATCCTCCCGTCTCAGCCTCCCCAGCATTGAGATTATAGGTGTGTGCCACCATTCCCAGTTTCAGAGCCAGCACAGAGTACCCAGGTTTTGGGGCTGGCATGGCATGCAGTACCCAGAATCAAACCTAGGTCCTTGTGCTTGCCAGGGAAGTGTCTAGGCCACAGAGATATCTCCCCATCCTTTAGCAGATCTTAAAATACAGTAGTGGCATTTCATCTCCCCCAAAAGGAAATCATGTACCCGTTAGCACACTTGCTCTAGTCCCTGGCAACCACTAATCCATGCAATTTCTTTCTATGAATCTGCCCATCATGGGTATTTCACACAAATGTGGTACTATGTGGCCGTTTGTGACAGGATTCTTTCAGTAGTCTTTCCAAGGTTTATCCTTGTTGTAGAATATATCAGTATCTAATTCCTATCAATGGCAAATTAACATTCCATTACATGGATATGTCCTGTTATGTCTATCCATTCATCAACTAGGTGTGTAGGCTTCTTTATATTTTTGGCTATTAAGAATGATGCTGCTGGGGCCTGGCAGGATAGCTCAGTGGTCTAAAGTGCCTGCTTAGGAAAGCTTAGGTGGCTGCAGGGACCACGGTTCGATCCCCGGCACCACATGCTGCGCCAGCCCTGCCCTCAGGGCAGGCTGAGCTGGCCATAAAAATAAATAATAAATAAACAAACAAAAGTTCTGAAACAAGAAAAAAAAATCTTTTTTTTTTTTTTTGTCTTTTTGAGACAGGGTCTCGCTATGCAGTTCAGGCTGGCCTTGGGCTCACTTTCGTAGCCCAGGCTGGTCTCGAACTCGCATTGATCCTCTTGCCTCAGCCTCCTGAGTGCTGGGATTACAGGCGTGCGCCACCACACCCAGTTTAAGAAAAAAAAAAATTCTTAAAAAAACAAAACAAAACAAAAAAAACAATGACGCTGCTGGGGGTTGGGGATTTGGCTCAGCGGTAGAATGCTTGCGTAGCGAGCCGGAAGCCCTGGGTTCGGTCCTTGGCACCAAAAAAAGAATAAAACCTCCTATAAGAAACAGTTCCACCGAAAAAAAAAAAAAACCAATACAATGAAAAACAAAAAAAAGACCAAAAACAAACAAGGTAACAGCGCGCACAACCATTAGTGGCCTATGAACACTGATACACAGATCTGGTGTGGACCTATGCTTTCAATTTTTCTGGGAGTGGATGAAAGAATGCAATTGATGAAACCACCTTTTGAGAGGGTACCCGACTGTTTTGCAAAGTGGCTACACCAATTAAAATTCCACTAGTGGGCCAATGAGATGGCACAGCAGTTTAAAGCACCTGCTTGGGCAAGCTTAGGCAACTGCAGGGACCACGGTTCGATCCCCGGCAACACATGCTGCACTGGCCGAACCCCCAGGGCAGGCTGAGCTGGCCATAATATTAAAAAATAAATAAAATAAGATTCCCCTATCAATGTATAAGGTCCCAATTCCATCTTGGCCTGACAATCCACCTCTATTCTTGCAGTAGCTATCTTCTACAAAATGAACCCAGCCATGTACAGGTTAACAGGTTTTCTAAGCCATATTCCCAGTCGTTTTTTCTTTTTCTTTTCTTTTTTTTTTTTTTAAAAGACTGTCTTAGCAGGACACAGTACGCATAGTCCCAGCTGCAGTTATCCTCAATGGTTCAAGCTATAGGTGCATGCTGCTCTGCCTGGCTAACTCCATCCATCCATCCATCCATCCATCCATCCATCTGCAGTGCTGGGAATTAAATCCAGGCCACTGAACCTGCTAAACAAGTGCTCTACCACTGACCTACATCCTAAGTCCCAAACTCTCTTTTGTAATTGGTAGCTTCAAAGGCAGAAGTGAGGGGCCAGGGAGATAGCTCAGTAGAATAAGCGGTTGCCTGGCAAGCACAGAGGCCTGAGTTCAATCCCGGGTGCCATCAGATAGATACATGGATGGATGGATGAATGGATAAAGGCAGATGTGAGGGTGCACAACTGTCATCATACCATTCTGAGAGGCTGAGACACAAGGATCCTAAGTTCTAGTCCCACTTAGGCAACTGAGCGACTTAGTGAAACCTTGTCTCAAAGAATTAAAACGGATGGGGGCACAGGGAAGGTAATTCAGTGCAAATGCCCTAGCATCAATTCTCAGCACCAAAACAAACAAGGTTGTGCTTGCAACCAGAAATATCCTACAATAGGCTTCATGAAAAAACTTGTATTTTACAAATAAAAAATCATTTTATATAAAGAATGTGAAGCCAACAAATAGTGCAAGAGAACATATAAGTTCCACAATTTTTGATAATTACAAAAATGAAGCCTCAAATTTTTCATACATATGTCTTTTAGAGTTTTTATTTTTTCTTTTTTCCTCCTGTACTACTAGGGAACTGAAGTGAGGCATTTCACACTGAGGCACGTTTCTGAGCCCTTTATTTTGATATAGGGTCTTTCTAAATTGCTAAATTTGTCCAGGCTGAGCTTCAACTTGCAGCCCTCCTGCCTCTGATTCCTAGAGTGCTATGATTACAGGCATGTGCCAATATGTCTAGCTTATAGTATTTTTTTTTTTTTTTTAAATCACAGTACTTTATACTCACCAAGGCAAATTCATCTACATGAATTCTGGTTTTCTCTATTTCTCCACCTAGGCATTTAGGGAGAATTGATGACTCTGCTCCTTTAGCAAATAAGAGCTTCTCACCTAAAAAGAAAAAGATGTTATCAAGCTCTTACTATATAAATAAAAACTTGTAAAAGTTGAGAGTGGTTACCTGAACATGCTTGAACAATTACACTCATTCTCCTACGATCTGAATCAAATTCCAGAACATGAAGCAATCTGTATCTAAAGAAAATGAGAATAACAAAAACTTTAATCTTTAACATAGTAATTAATGATTTGGAAATACTAATTTAGAGTAAGAATAAGAAATCAACTTAGTTTTAGCTTCATTTTATGGGTTTTAAGTCATTATTAACAATACTGGGCAAAAAAGAGAAGGATCTGACGTGAAGTCTGAATCAAATGCTATTATTTCACACAGCTTACGAAAGTCAAGGAAGCAGGCCTATTCATCCAGATGTGGACTATTAACATCAGAAACATTAAGTAATTTGCCTAAAGTAGTGAGCAGCTGAGAATGGGACTCCAGTTGTTTTGCTCTCACTAAAAGAAGGTGACTGATTCTCTATGCTCTTTTCTTTTCTTAAGAGAATACAAAATACTAAAAACAAAAACACAACCCCAAAATATCAGAAATGAAGACAATAGGAATTTGACGAGATTTGTTGTATTACATAATGTTGTCTTCAAATTAATTTAGGTTACCAGATATAAGCATTTAAAACTGCTAAGTAAAAAAAGTTACAAGCCAGGGTTGGTGGCACACACCTGTAACCCCAGCACTCAGGAGGTTGAGACAGGAGGATTCCTGGGAGTTTGAAACCAGTTTGGGGTTACAAAGTGAGCACAAGGCTGGTCTGAACTGTATAGTGAAACCCTGTCTCAAAAAAAAGAAGAAAATATTTAAACATTAATTGCTCCCTGCAGTAGACCAGCAGAAATCAGCATTATAATTATTCAAACTATCTTGTATATATACATAAATGTATCTTTTAAAAAAAAGGAATGCTGGGCTGGGGAGTTATCTTTTTTTTTTTTTTTTTTTAATTAAGCATTAAATATCCCTTTCGATACATCAGCAGGAATTGGCAGTACAATTACCCAAACTATCCTGCGTATATATGTATATATTTCTTCTTTATATATGTTTTTCTAAACCTTATTTATTTTATGGCTAGCTCAGCCTGCCCTGGGGGTGGGCTGGCGCAGCATGTGGTGTCGGGGATCGAACAGTGGTCCCTGTGGTTGCCTAGGTAGGCGCTTTAGACCACTGAGCTATCTTGCTGGCCCCCTGGGGAGTTATCTTGGCAGTCTAAGCACCTGCCTGGCAACTGCATGGACCAGGATTCAGTCCCCAGTATCACATGTTGTGCCAGCCCTGGAACCTGGGCATGCTGTGCTGGCCACAGAAAAACTGGGTGTGGTGGTATATAACTGTAATCTGTAACCCCACTGCTAGGGAGGCTGAGGCAAGAGGATCACTAAGAGTTTGAGCTACATAGTAAGACCCTGTACCAAATAAATAAAAATAATAGAATTTTTAAAAATATGGAACACTTCACAAATTTGTGTCATCTTTGTGCTGGGGCCATGCTAAATTCCTCTGTATCCTTCCAATTTTAGTATACGTGCTGCTGAAGTGAGCACTCTACTCTCTTTTCTAACATTCCTGATGACACACACATCAGAGGCTCATCACAGCATGGATTATGAACATGGTTGCAAGGGTGTGTGTGTGTGTATGGGTGACGTATGCCTTAGACATCTTCCAGGTGAAATATGGAATGCTTTACATATCTCAAGGAAAAATAGTGAATTAAATTATGATTTACACACTGAGAAAATGTGCTAGACAAAGGTGCTCTTCCATAAGGGAGGGCTTGGGTCACATCTCAGTAGAGAGCCTGACTCTCATGCAGCATGCCCTAAGTTCAGTCCCTAAAACACAAAACAAATCTAAGCAAAACAAGAACAAAAGCAAAACAAAGTAACCAAAAAATGAACCACATTAGGTATGGAAAAGAACAACTTGAAAAATAGATGTACATGAGGGATAAAAATCACAAACAGTGTAAGTATAATAGGCAAGAACTAATTTATTAGAGTAGAATTACTGGAAACACACTTAAAATTATAGAAAATATAGGGAAAAGCTGGGCAAGGTACAAAACACTGACAGAACACTTGCCTAGCATGGGAAGGACTCTGGGTTTGAGTTTCAGCATGGCATAAACAAACAAGAAATTATAAATAGCATTTTCATTATTTATTGAGTAAAAACCTATCAAATCCAATCCCAAAAAAGTCTAACCTTCATAGTAGTTATTCAGAGTGCAAGATGCAGACATGATATCGTCTCTAAACAAGTAATATGCAATGTATTAATTATTGTAACTGTCCTAATCTGTTTTGAAACTGTCTCATTGCTATTTCTTTCTCATTAAAATTAATAAAAAAAATTTTTTAAAAAGAAAGTCTAGGGGCTGGGGAGAAAGCTCTGTGACACAAGTGCCTGCCTGGCAAGTGAAAGGTTGTGAATTTGAACCCCGATCCTGCAAAAATAAATAAATAAAATTTTACCTTTAAGCAAATTCATGAATTAGTAAACTAAAATACTAATGAAAGATTCAGAGCATAATTTTGCTATAACTGTGATAAGTTTAATACTGACATCATTCTAGAGCAGTAGTTAGAAAACTTTAGTATAGACCTAAATAGTAAACATGTATTTTGGGTTATGCTGCATATATTTCTCTTGCATTCCCCTAAGTAATGCTTTAAAAATAAAACATAAGTTTATGGCTGTACAAAAGCAGACTGGAGGTCAGATTTTCCTGTGGATAATAGTATACTGGTGTTTGTTCTATACTATATAGCTAATAAGAATAACAATATATGAAAAAAAATTACCGTTCCAGTTTCCCAAGTATTTTAATTTCCATCATTTCTTCAGAATTGCCAATAAATACAACACCAATTCTAGGGAATAAAAGAATAAGAAATAGAAGATTTTAAGGGATATTTTTACTATACAGATTTCACAGTAAGCAAATTTTTAGACATCTTTAAAAACTTAAAATGAAGCCAAGTGTAATGGTGCACACCTATAAGCCCAACACTCAAGACTCTGAGGCAGGGGGCTGGCAAGATAGCTCAGTGGTCTTAAGTGCTTGCTTAGACAAGCTTAGGCAACCATAATGACCTTGGTTCAAACCCTGGCACCACATGCTGTGCCAGCCCCACCCCCACCCTCAGGGCAGGCCAAACTAACCATAACATAAATAAAGTTAAAAAAAAAAAAAAGATGCTTAGGCAGGAGGATTGTTGCAAGTTGAGACCAGCCTGGGCTATACAAAGTGAGCTCAAGGCCAGCCTGAAATATATACTGGCTCAAAAGATTAAAACAGTAAGTTAAAATGAATTTATGCTTAAAATTTCAACATGATGATTCTTTACTATTCTAATGTTTGCTTAAGAATTGTTTTCTGTAGGGCTGGGGAGATAGCTCAGTAGAACAAGCACTTGCCTGGCAAGTGCAAGGGCCTGAGTTCAATCCCCAGTTCCACAAAAAAAAGAATTGTGGCTTAGAAAATTAGGCTACCTTGCGGCAGCTTCCACTAGAGCCTTCTCGTCTGGGGAAGATGCATAGTACTCCAACTGGGAGGAAGCCAGGCTGGACTGCCAGGGACCATCACCGATGCTATCACTTTGAACACTGTTGATCTGCACAGTGTGGCAGAGACTGACTGCTTTGAAGAAGAGATCATGTCCTTTAATCTGTAGAAACATAAGATTCAGGATACAAGAACCATTCCCAAATACTACTTAGGAAAACCTGACACAGGGTCCCTTTTTCACTTCTGACTAGTGATTAAGCCTAGGACCTCATCCATGCTAGGCAAGTGCTTTATCACTGAGCAATATCCTCATCTTATTTTGAGGCAGGGACCTGCTAAGTCTGGACTGTAACCTACGATCCTCCTGACCCATTCTCTTAGGCAGCTGGAATAATAGGCATGGGCCAGCATGACAGGCTCAGAGACAGAACTATAGGTGTTAGACCAACAGTGTCACAACCTAGATCACCTGAAGAAAAAGTGGCTGCTTCTGACTTCTTCAAAATGTGAAAAGCCACACTGGCTTTGAAGCCTTTAACATATGTGTACCTTTCTGGGAGGCACAGCCAAACTGCAAATAAAGCAGAACCTTTCTTTCCCCCAGGAAAAAGTGAAGTCTCAAAAATAGTGTTAAATAACTTTAAGTGCTATTTCTTATTAAAGTCTTTTTCACTTCAAGGGAGTAAAATCTTTTTTAAAGTCAGTTCTATTTAAATACCTGGAGAACTCAGGAAGGCTTATAAGTGCTGAGTAAAACTTGCTTGTAGCCACTTACCCTTAGTTTTATTTATTTATTTATTTATTTGTCTTTTTTGAGACAGGGTCTTTGCTATGCAGTTCAGGCTGACCTTGAACTCACTTCTGTGACCCAGGCTGGTCTTGAACTCACAATGATTCTTCTGCCTCAGCCTCTCAAGTGCTGGGATTACAGGCATGCGCCACCACACCAGGCTCAAAGACACACATTTCAAATACATATATTCCTTGCTCTACTGGACATTAACTTTTCCATTACCACCTATCAATTATTGAAAATAATTCACTTAAAATCCTTATGTACTCATTTAAAAATTTCTTACTAGTTCGTTTTCATTTTCAGGACTGGTTCTAAAAGATGAATTGCTTGTCAGATGGGCTAAGTTGCTAAGGTGAGACAACCCACTAAGATAGGATAAATTTCCATCTGAAGAGTCAGGTGTTGGTCCTTCAGGTACAAGTTTCCCATTGATTTCTTGGTATTTTATGCCATTAATTGAACATTCCCGGAACTGCATCTCATTTTCTGTCAGTGTTCCAGTTTTATCTGTAAACACATAGTCCACCTACAGAAACAGAAAACAAAAGAAACCTTTGTGGCCATATTTCTATGCTACAAATCATGTCTCTTCAAGCCTAGCTGGCCTAGCACAATATACCAATGCTGAATGAGATTTTACTAATGCAAGCATGGACCATAGAGGCACCAAGAAAATCAAACAAAGTAACACCAGTATTTTAACTCTGTCTGTACTCTGGGTTGTAGCATCTTAAGACACACGTTCATCTGTAGAGCTGGCTGAGAATGAGGCATAGGAACTTCATTTCTACTTCCTCATCAAGCTCGAGAACTACTGAAGTAAAGGTGGGAGGATACTTAACCTAGAAAGTGAAAGGTGGGGACTGGTTGGAGGAAGTTATCCAACACAGAAATGGGACAGGAGATAAGGAAAATTTTAAAATGTTTTAAGAACACATTTAAAAAAAAGAATACATTTTAAAAGGTAGATAAGACAAATCATTTTATTACTCTTGGAGATTAATTCCAGAAAATGTGCCCAGGAGTAAGATAGTCCTATCCCATTCACGAAGGCATGGATGCAAAAGTTAAGTGTGGGCACAGCAGAATTTCCCAAAGTATTTTAGTTGCTGCACTGACAAATTTTTTTATAGATACCTGAAACCAAACTCAAGACCTTGCACTTGCCAGACAGGTGTTTGTGCAGCTGAGCTATATCCCCAGCTAAATTTTTTTTTAAAGAAATATGTGTAAATTCTACATATATAAATATAAATATGTGGGATTTACTCTGGGAATGTTAGGATTCAACATCAGAGATAAAAAGAACTTCTTCAGCTTGTTAAAAGGTATCGACAAAACCTTACAGGAAAGGCTGAGTGTAGTGCTGCACACCTATAATCTCTGCACCTGGGAGGCTGAGGTAGGAAGACTGCTGAAGGTTTGAGGCCAGCCTGAGCTACATAATGGATTCAAGACTACCACAGATTATAGAGTAAAACTCTTGTCTCAAAAACCAACAACAATAAAGATCCATGTTATGTGAGCTAGTAAAATATTATAAATGCAACATCTGACACAGGAATTCTGCTATATAAAATAATAAAGTTGGGTACAGTGGCACATGCCTGTAACCCCAACTACTCAGAAAGCTGAGATAGGTTAAGCTCAGGGTCAAAGCTTGGACAAGAAAGTGAGACCCTGTCTCAAAAACAAATAGGAAGAAAATCAAAAAGAGAGAGAAAAAGAAAATTGTAGGTTTACTGATGTTTGGATATATAAAGATTCTACATATGTATCAGAATTGTTTCATGATATAAGTAAACAGATGAAAAACAGGGTGGTTAAATCTAGCGTAATATATGTTAGGGATCACAAATTACAAACTGAGTCTAGGAGATGTCCATAGCTTTCCCTTGGCCTGCCCTTGAGCCAGAGTGGAACATGGAAACTCCTTGCTGTTTTCCATCACAGCTGGAACCTCCAGGGCTACTGACTGTGGAGCTTACAGGTAAAGACAGACCTGCTAAAGAGGATAAGGCACCTGGGGGCCCCATAGTTTCCTCACTGTGGTCAGTCTCATCCTTGTCCTTACCAGAATGCCTCCTTCTTCTCTCTAGCCCACCTAGTCATCATTGGTGTTCCTGGAAACACTCACTGCCTTTCACCCATTGGCCTTAACTCAGTGCCAAAGTTCTGGCTGCCTCAGAGGCTGTTTGTTCCCCAAGAATAACTAGTCATCCCTCATCCCTGCTGCACCCATTGTTTTTGTCTCTTGTTCTTTCTTTCCTGCTGTGCACCATGACACTTCGCAGGAGACTGGGGACTCATTACAAGGTCTGTGTGTGATAACTGGTGCTGTGGGAAGGGTTCGAATAAATATACATAGGAAAGAAAACAAAGTAAAATAATATAGGGATTACACGAAGAACTGGGAATGATATTAAAAGGCATAATAAAATCAGTAAATATTAAGTTCCAACCGTAATATAACAATACTAAAGGGCTTTGCAGAGGCAAAGTGGGCATGTTACCTGGGTGTGTGTCTGTTACGAGTAATATCTGTCTATTCTGTGACACAGAATGTCTAAAAATTTAAAATCAAGAAAGTATACCATGTACAAATATATTGGTAAATAATGTAAGAAACAACATTTTTTTTAAAAATAATTTTTAAATTTTATTTATTTATTTTTTTGTTTCAGAACCTTTATTTGTTTATTCACTCATTTTTATGGCCGGCTCAGCCTGCCCCGAGGGCAGGGCTGGCACAGCATGTGGTGCCAGGGGATCAAACCGCGGTCCCTGAAGCCGCCCAAGCTTTCCCAAGCAGGAGCTTTAGACCACTGAGTCATCCCGCTGGGCCCCAGAAACAACATTTTTAATGGGAATAAAAACTAGGAGTGGAGCAAAACAGGAATGTTTTTGGTATAAACTTTCCATTAGTTATATTAGCTTTGTATGTATTTTGTCCCCCTCCCCCTCAAAAAAAAAAAAAAAAAATCTTAGGATCATTTTTACCTGTCCAAGTTCTTCATTCAGGTCAGAAGTATTGACTTGAGCTTTCTGATCTGATTCCTCATGATAGAGATCAAGATCCCAGCCAATAAAAAATGATCCAAGAAATTTCTGCATTTCAACTGTCACATATAATGAAATTGGAATGATGAAATTATAGAGTACCAGAAAAGCAAGGAAATCAGAAATAAATTTCAGAATCTAGGGAGAAAAAAAGGAGAAATGATTATTTCACAAAGGAAAACAAAATATAAGAGAATCTCTTCAGTATTACTGAAGAAAATGATCTGTTTCATGCATAAACAGATTATCATCTGTTCTGAGAATAGTATTATGACTTGAAATTCATTTACTGAATAGTCTTCTTAGCACTATTTCCCTTGTTTACTCAGAATCTTAATCAATAAAAAAGGTTAAATTCAAATAACTTAGTATGTTACTCTTCAGAAGCTGAGGTTATCTAGTGACTGAAACCACCTCTGGGAAAATTGTAATTATAACCATCAGAATATACTTCTATACTGTCCTTCAGAACCATGGACAACTAAAAATGGATTATAACTTGACAAAATTATAGCACAACTGCTAGAGTAGACATTATTTTTTTTGTTGTTGTTGTTTTTTGTTTTTTTGTGGGACTGGGGTTTGAACTCATGAGCTTGCACTTGCCAGGCAGACACTTGTGCCACTGAGCTATCTCCCCAGTCCCCAGAGTAGATTATTCTTAATAGAGTTAGAAGTTAAAACTGTGGTGTGCCAATGATATAGGCAAAGCTTCCATCAACAGTGCAGGAGAAGCATGCTCATCATGCTTTCTATAAAAGCGTATCATTATGGATGAGAATGATGCTGAAAGCATGACCGGGTATTTATCAGCTTAGTAGTCCCTTGAGATCCAAATATGTCCTCCAATAATATTTATGTTTTATTTTTTATTTTTTTTTTAAGAATTTTTTATTTTATTTATTATTTTTATTTCTTGTTTCAGAACCTTTGTTTGTTTATTCACTCATTTTTTATGGCTGGCTCAGCCCACCCCGAGGACAGGGCTGGCGCAGCATGTGGTGCTGGGGATCGAACCGCAGTCCCTGAAGCCGCCTAAGCTTCCCCAAGCAGGCGCTTTAGACCACTGAGCCATCCCGCAGGGCCCCATTTATGTTTTAATCTACACTAAAATTTCTAGAATTTTTACCAAGACTGTAAGTTATATTCTATTGGTGTTCCATACTTTTTTTTTGTCTTTTTTTTTTGAGACAGGTTCTCGCTATGCAGTTCAGGCTGGCCTTGAGCTCACTTTGGTAGCCCAGGGTGGTCTCGAACTCACACCGATCCTCCTGCCTCAGCCTCCCAGAGTGCTGGGATTACAGGCATGTGCCCCCATGCCCGGCTAGGTGTTCCATACTTAATAAGTTTAAAACTTTACATAATTCATGAATTATTTTCTATGTACCATCAAGACTGACAATAAGACTTCTTGAATAATTCAGAAGGAATTGAAAATAAATTCTCCTAGCTTAGAGGTCTAAAATGCCTGCTAAGGGAAGCTAAGGCAACAACAGGGACCACAGTTAGATCTCTGGCATCACATGCTGTGCCAGCCCAACCTCCATGGCAGGCTGAGCTGGCCATAATATAAATAAATACATAAAGTTTAAAAAACCTTAAAGAAAAGAAAATGAATTCTCCTTCATTCATTCATAAGATATAGCAAATAGAACAGAAAAGTGAAACTGTAGTATTGAAATGGAAAGCAAATGCTGCTGGATTTAACCTTTTTTGTGTATTTTTTTTTGCATGTCTACAGCGTCTCACTATGTAGATCAGATTCATAGTGATCCGCCTGTGTTCAGCCTTCTAGAGAGCTGGGATTCCAAGTGTGGGTAACCATGCCCAGTCTCAATCAACATCTCAGTGCGCCCTGGGGTTGGGGCCAGCATGGCAACCTGGGGATTGAACCTGGCTACTGTGCCTGCCTAAATAGGCATTTTAATCCACTAAGCTATTTGGCAGGGCCTGGATTTAACTTCTGATAATGCTTAAGGTCATTACATAGGGAACATGCCCTCAATACAAAAAGCTCTCCAACATAAACATGCTCTTTGTCTATAGTCCTTTTGTCATGGTCTCATGGTTTTCGGAGGTCACAATGGTCCTCCCTACCAGAAGTCATGACCAAGGCATTAACTGTACCACAAACTGTTACAACCACCATAAAATACCTTACTACTATTTCTCTGATGTTCTGTTTTTTGGTTATACCAAGGTTCATCCCATTTTTCTTCAGCTTGCCATGTATATTTCAAGATAGTACTGATGATGGCTTCAGAAATAAGGATTATTAGATAAATTATCAAAAATGTGTTCATTGATCTGAAAAAGAAAATATGAAACATCAACGTGTATTACTGTATCTGTCAGCTGAGAAATTAACATTTATATTAAGAATATTAAAAATATAAGAATTGCTATAGTTATTTTTAAAGGACATAGTTTTATTTTCATGAAAAATTGACTCAACAGAATCAATTTACCAACAATAAAAGAAACAACACATATAGGTCTTACAGTAGGTAATAGTTTTGCAACTTTTGCTATAACAATAATAATTTTTTTTTTTTTTTTTTTTTTTGCAGCACCCAGGTTCGAATTCATGACCTTACACTTTCCAGGAAGGCACTGTTCCATGGAGCTCCCCAGCCCCTTTCGCTATAATTATTCTAAAATTTTATTTTGTCTTTTATTTTCAGGGGCCATCTATTTATTTGTTTGTTTGTTTATTTATTTATTTATTTTCTTTTTGAGACAAGGTCTTGCTATGCAGTTTAGGCTGGCCTTGAGCTCACTTTGGTAGCACAAGCTGGTCTCGAACTCATACTGATCCTCCTGCCTCAGCCTCCAAGTACTGGGATTACAGGCGTGTGCCACCATGCCTTGCCCAACAGCCCATCTAATTGTAAGTGCAATAAATACAAATAATATTGTATAACATTAACATTTTATAAAATTTGTCATATTTGCTATCTTACTTCATCTTTATAAAAACCCTGTGAAAAAGGAATTACTAGTCCTTTTAACTGACGAAATCCAAGTCTAAAAATAATTATATAATTTCTCAAACCATGAGAAATCCACTTTAGAGCCCCTCTTTACCATGCAAGCCTAACATGTTATATCTGATTTTAGGGTTAAAGCCATATTTCTAATTAAAGAAATGACATCTCATTTAAAATTCAAATATTGGGCCGGGGGTGGAGGCGCACGCCTGTAATTCCAGCACTTGGGAGGCTGAGGCAGGAGGATCGCTGTGAGTCTGAGACCAGCCTGGGGTACAAAAGTGAGCTCAAGGCCAGCCTGAGCTAAACAAACCCTCAGGCATCTCAGGAAAAATGCACATCATATGCACTGTAAAGGCTCTTACTACTGGGAATGGCCTTCTGAATTTTCTCTCTAGGCCTTCTAGAATTTAGCTTTATCTTCTATGTACGTAGCTGATACTCCAATGTCTTCCAACATAAATGCTATTCTACCATGAGAATAAGGGCTGAGAGGGTTTTTTTTTTTTTTTTTTTTTATTATGTGTTAGGCATCATGCTAGTACTTCATTTACAGTATTACTCACATTTTGAAACACAAAATCACCTGGTTCTACTCAAAACAATTGGCTCAAGACCACATAGCTAACAATGGATCTGAAGTTCAAAGGTACTCCATGTTCTGTGTTTTTACTAACCTCACCATGTCTTTTTCTTCTCCCACTCTGCCTGATCTATCTCTACTTCTGCTTTTGCATGCCTGTTTCATTGGACACTTTCTACCTTGCTTACATTGTATAAGTAATGTTTTTATTTGTTCAACCAAGTTTTAAATATTTAAGTAAAAAGTCATCATCTTCCTAAATTTAGTGTTAAATTTATATTCAACTTTTTTTTGTTTGAATTAAAGCCAGTGTCACACCCTGTAATTATTGTCTAACTTTTCAATGTGCATTAGTTTCAACTTCCAAAATGACTGAAAAGTCCAAAAGCAGGAAACAATTACATCCTAGAAAACCTAACACAACAGTAGAGCCACAGGAAGAAAACAAAAAACAAAAAACCTCACATATTTCTAGATTATATTTTTTCAAGAAAAATTTTGTTGACAGTTTTAAAGTCTTTTACAATTCAGACTTGAGAGTGGAAATAATACCAATAACACCTGGGCAATTTTTTCAATGGCTATTAATATAACAACTCTCTTGGATGCTCTCTACCCAAGTTCTACTTAGTATCACCACTTTTCAATTTTATTTATCTTAATATGCTTAAAAGTATAGATTATTTCATGAGTTAGTATGTCAGCTGGGTGCATGGGCCATGCTACAACCTCTCTATTCTAATATTCATGTGCTGATGAAGCAAATACACATTTAATTTTAAATTTAAAATATTTGATATGAAATGTTTATCATAAAACTGAAAAATACGTAAGTAAAACTATAGTAAAACGTCACATGTCCAAAATGAACTACTGATAGGCCAGCAAGATGGCTCAGTGGTTTAAAGTGCCTACTTAGGCACGCTTAGGCAACCACAGTTCCCCAGCACCACATGCTGCACCACCACTCCCAGGGCAGGATGAGCTGGTTATTACATACATACATACATACATACATACATACATACATAATTTTAAAAAACCAAAATGAACTACTGATATTTTACCATTTTTATTTCATCTTTATTTTTCTCCACTCCTATTTAATATTTGTTTTTATTTATTTATTTAGAGACAAGCTGTTGTTATTCAGCTCAGGGTGCCCTTGAAACTATACACTCTGGGCTGGCCTCAAATTCCCAGCAATGTGCTTGCCTCCCAGCAGTCTCTCCTGTGCTGGGATTACAGACTGTACCACCACACTCGGCTCTTAATCCTTATTTTTTGTGATTCTTTGATCTTGTCACCTCATCAACTACTTTAAATTTTTGTTGTTTTTGTTGTTTCAACCTCACATGAGATTGAAAACAGTAGAGTCCCAGGTAGTCTTAGTGACTGACTTTCCTACTTAGGAGATTATGGTGAATTAAACTATGCATTTATTATTATTCACAAAACTTGCACTCATTTGTACATGTGTGTACAGCTCTACACGACTCCCACGTACAGACTGCCAACTTCTACCAAGACAGCCGAGTGTGCAAAAACCCCAAGAATGTTGCTGCATTTGCACCCATCCCTAGTGCAGCCCTGTTTCCTGGCAGCGTCAATCTGTCCCTGTCTCAAGTTTCATCATGTTGTGTATGTGATATAACTGAATCATGCAACATGTAAAGCTTGACTGTCTTTACCAAGTGTAATGCCATTGGTGCCAGTTATGGTGCACACTAAACAAACCCCAAACCAAGTAAAATGCCTGTGAGCTCCATCTGAGCTATTTCTTGGATTAAAAACTCATTCTTTTTCACGCTTAGTGTTTTACTGTATAGATATGTAAGACTTTTTGTTGAACTGTTCACTCATTCAGCTGTTTCTTATTTTTGCTGTAAGAAAGTTAGAACATTAAACTGAACATATCTGTATGAGCTATGATGTCAACATAAAATTTAGTTTTATAGGATAAATGCCCAAGAATGCCAATTGCTAGGTCACACGATACATATATATTTAATTTGGTAAGAAACTGCCAAACTATCTTCCAGAATGGGTGTACCATTTTTCATTCCCACCAACAATGTATGAGTCATCCAGTTTCTCTGTCTTCTAGGAAACACTTGGTATTAATACAATTTTTTAATTTCAGTTGTTCTAACTATGTGTGCCACTTTACTTTTTTTTTTTTTTTTTTCTTAATGTATTTAGTATAAGGTCTACAGGGTCTCACTGCGTAGACTGGACTCGGTAGTGATTCTCCTATTTTCAGCCTCCCAAACCCTGGAATTATAGGCATGCACTACCATGCCCAGTTTCAATTACTATCTCAACACACCTCCTCCACTAGGGGAGTGGGGGGTGGAGGTGGCAGGCCAGGGATTGAACCCTGACTGCTGCACTCTGCCTAAGCAGGCATTTTAGTTTGCTGAGCCATGTGGCTGGCTCCTTTCCTATGCCTTTAATTTGGTTTTGCCTAATATATAATGATGGCAAATGTCTTCTCACAGGCTTATCTGTCATGTGTAACTTCATTCTGTTACATATTCACATCCATTGCTCACTTCTAATTCGATCTTTCTTTCTATTACTGTTAAGCTTGAAAGTGCCTCAAGGGCCAGGGATATAGCTTAGTGGCGCAGTGGCTGCCTGACAAGCACAAGGTTCTGAGTTCAATTCCTAATACCAAAGAAAGCACCTTATTATTTTTAAACAATAAAGACTTACGCTTTGCAAATATTTCCTCCCACTTTATATTTTTCCTTTTTTTTTTTGTCTTTTTGAGACAGGGTATTGCTAAGCAGTTCAGGCTGGTCTCAAACTCACATCGATCCTCTTGCCTCGGCCTCCCAAATGCTGGGATTACAGGCATGTGCCATCACATCCTGCTTTACATTCTTCTTTTAATAGTCTTTCAAAAGTTTTTAAATGGTAAAAACCAATTTATTTATTTATTTTTTATTCAGTTATTATGATTTTTGGTGTCAGTTAATAACTCTGCCTTATAGGTCCTGAAAATTTTCTATTTTCTTCTGACAGTGTCATGTTTTATATTAATGAATTTATGCATTTTGATGCCAGGGATTGAACACAAGATCTCACATATGTTAAGCAGATGCACTACCACTGAACTATACCTATCTCTAGTAGTGTTGGGGGTTCAATTCAAGAATTTCCATGCATTCTTTTTTATAGTTTCCATTTCTGAGTTTTTAATATATTCAAATTTTCTTTTAGGCCTCTGACCATATTTATAGTATCTACTTTAAAGTTCTTTATAAAATTGTAAGATTTAGATTATTAAATACAGTGACAATTATTAAGTGAAATAGATAGCTTTCTTACTTTTCCACAGCAGATCTTTTCTGTGACTTACTCTTGTAATTTAATGCCATCTTTGTTTCCATTCCAGTGTACACAGCAACACCTATAGAACAAAAGAGTCCTTTTACAAGAATCCTCTGATATATTCACAGGAAATAAATGTACACACTAGCATGCAAGCTTCTAAGAAAAAGAAGGTGTGTGGTACATGCTTATAGTCCCAGTGCTACAGAGGCTAAGACAGGAAGATCACTGTGAGTTCAAGACCAGCCTGGGTTATAAAGTGAGCTCAAGGCTAGCCTGAACTACATACAGAGCCCCTGTCTCAAAAAGACAAAAACAAAACAAAACAGAAGGAAAAAAAGGAAAGAAAAAGTACTAGTTGTTCTAACCTGGCTTTTCTGTAAGTCTTTTTTGTAATTTTTAAGCATTTTCTATGTTTACTTCTGGGAAGCCCCTGTCAATGTGCTGGATGGGAAAAGCATAGCTGTCATATGAACAAGTGCCTGAACAGAAGAGACCCAAGTAGGGCTGAATCAGGGAGAGATGGGAAAGAGATGGATGGCCTCTGCAGGAGGAGCTACCAGAGTTAACAAAGATGCAAAAGAAAAGCACACTCTTGTAGGCTGCGACAGTGGATTAGGGCCAGACTGAAAGGCCTTGGATGCTAGAATCACTCTGGGCATCATTCCGTAAGCCTGAAGAGATTAACCAAGGCAGTGTACAGGGGCAAACTATATAAACACAAAATGCTGTTTTTAAAATGTCTACATAAAGGACTAAGATTAATGAAAATGACAGTAATAGGACTAAAGCTTAGAAATGAATAGACAAAACTAGTCTTATATAAAAAAAGTTGCAGTTAGACCTTGGCTTGAATATAGGTATGCCACTACTAGCTTTACATTTTGGTAAGTAATCTAAGTCTCCATTTTCTCATCTTTATTTATTTTTCGTATTTTAAGGAAGGGTCTACAGGGTGTTCAGGGTCTATGTTTCTAGATCAGACTCTTAGTGATCTGCCTATTTACAGCCACCCAAGAGCTGGGATTACAGGCACACACCACCAGGCCCAGTCTCAATAGCAGTTTCTGTGTGCCCTGGGAGCCGGGGCTGGCACTGCATGCCTGGAGATCAAAACCCCAGTCCCTGCTTGCAGGCACTTTAATACACTGAGCTATTTGGCTGGCCCTTACCCCATTTTTTTTTTTTTTTTTTAAACATTTCCTCCTTTAATTGGTGGGTGTCGGGTATTTTGTCCTCTCAGCAGGTACAATGGTGATGGGTAGAGTCTACCATTCCTCATTGCTCTGTTCCACCACCATAGCCAGGGGTAGACAACTGGAACTGGATGACAGCACTTCTCCCACCATGCTCTGCTCCAAAAATAGTTCCTAGGAGTCTTTGTTCTGTCTTCTATACACTGGTTCATCTTCCCTTTCCTGGGCAGCATTGGCTGCTCACTTCTTGTGGCTCTAGCACCATTAGGATTTCTGCGTGATTTGGATTCATGAACTCTCCTCTGTGACTTTTCCTGGTTGGCTGTGTCTTTTGCCCACTTCTGCTTTCCTTGCTGTCACTGAACTGTCTGAGGCCTTAAACAGACACAGCTGAGACTTTTGGCCCCCTGAGACCTCTGGCCCACCTGAGACTGTGGCCACTTCCTTTTCCCCATCTTTAAATGGGAGAAAAATACATTATAGAGAGAAGTCTGTATTAAGTTAGTGGTGCATACTACATGTGCACTTTCGTGGAATCATTCTTTCTTTTTTTTTTCCTTAAAGAATTGTTTTATTTTATTTATTTATTTATTTTTTCTTGTTTCAGAACCTTTGTTTATTCACTCATTTTTTTTTATAGCCGGCTCAGCTCGCCCCGAGGGCAGGGCTGGCGCAGCATGTGGTGCCAGGGATAGAACCGCGGTCCCTGAAGCCACCCAAGCTTCCCCAAGCAGGCGCTTTAGACCACTGAGCCATCCCGCCGGGCCCCCGTGGAATCATTCTTACATTCTAACCAGAGAAGAAAACACTGGTTCCACTACATCATTCCTATTTCCCTCTACTTTCTAGCCCCTGGAAACAACTTATCTGCTTTGTATACATGAATCTGTTTATTGAGTATTTCAAGTAAATGGAATTATACAATACAGACCTTTTACATTTGGCATCTTTTACTCAACATGGCATTTTCAAGTTAATTCTTTCTTATAGCTTAGTAGTATCTAATTACATAGATATATCAAATTTTGCCCTTTTTAAAATGTATTTAGGAGCCGGGCATGGTGGCTCACGCCTATAATCCCAGCACTCGGGAGGCTGAGGCAGGAGGATTGGTGTGAGTTCGAGACCAGCCTGGGCTACAAAAGTGAGCTCAAGCCCAGCCTCAACTGCATAGTGAGACCCTGTCTCAAAAAGACAAAAAAAAAAAAAAAAAAAGAAGAGGAAAAATAAAATAAAATAAAATAAAATAAAATAAAATAAAACGTATTTAGTACAGAGTCTTACCGTGCAGCTTGAACTCGACTGGCAGTGATCCTCCTGTTTTCAGCCTCCCCAGTGCTGAGATTACAGGCATGGGTCACCACTTCCCATCTTATCTTTTTATTAGTTGATAAACATTTGGACTATTTTGGGCTATAATGTGTGCATAGTAATGCCATGAACATTCTGTGCAAGTTTTTGTTTCAATGTCCATTTTCAGTTCACTGGGGTATACACTTAGAATAATAGAGTTATATGCCAACAGTGTGTGTAACTTACTAAAGAACTGTGACACTGATTTTTATAGCAACTGGGGGCTGGGGAGATAGCTCAGTAGAATAAGTGCTTACCTGGCAAGTGCAGGGTCCGGAGTTGAATTCCCAGTACCACAAAAATAAATAAGTAAGTAAATAAATAAATAAATAAATAGTGATTTTTATAGCAACTGCAACATCTTATGTTTCCATGAGAATATAAGACGGTTCTAATTTTCTTCTTTAACTTTTTTTTTTTTTTTGCAGGACCGGGTTCAAATTCACAACCTTGCACTTGCCAGGAACGTACTTGTGCCACGCAGTTATCTCGCTATCTCTCCAGCCCCAAGATGGTTCTAATTTTTATATATCCTTGCCAATACTTGCTTATTTCCTCTTTTTAAAATTAAGCATTTCTTCAACTGCATAGCGAGACCCTGTCTCAAAAAGACAAAAAAAAAAAGGGGGGGGGCCCAGCAGGATGGCTCAGCGGTCTAAAGGGCCTGCTTAGGAAAGCTTAGGCGGCTGCAGGGACCGTGGTTCGATGCCCGGAACCACATGCTGCGCCAGCCCTGCCCTCAGGGCAGGCTGGGCCGGCCATAAAAATAAGCAAACAAACAAAAAGTTCTCAAACAAGAAAAATAAATAAAATTATGCATTTCTGGGCTGGCAAGATGGCTCGGTGGTCTAAAATGCCTGCTTAGGCAAGTTTAGGCAACTGCAAGAACCATAGTTTGATCTCCAGCACCAGAAACAGCACCATCCATGCCCTCAGGGTGGGCTGAGCCATAAATAAATAAATAAAATTTTTCGAAAGCATTTCTTTATCAGAGTATCTAATACTTTGGGATAAGATATAGTATAAGTAATATGAAAAGAGAATGAGAAAGAAAACCACAAAAGCTGTGATTTTTTTTTTTTTTTTTTTTTTTTTTTTTT
>PVJA010026168.1:0-29962 GCA_004027025.1 Myocastor coypus | reverse complement strand
TTAGGCAGACATAGCAGTCAGGGTTTGATTCCTGGGCTGCAGTGCCAGCCCCATGCTTAGGGCAGGCTGCAATGGCGATTGAGCCTGGGCGTGGTGATGTGTGCCTGTAACCCCAGTGCTTGGGAGGCTGAACACGGGAGTAACACTACTAGTCTGATCTAGTAGTGAGGCCCAGTAGACCCTGTAGAGCCTTACACACACACAGACACACACAAACACACACACACACACACACACACATGCATATAAATGTATATATATATATATGAGGAAGTCATTGGGTTAGAGAATATCAGGCCCCAACCCCAAGCAGTAGACACCTAGACACCTTAAGGTAATATTAAATTAATCTTTTAGAATATAATTAATATTGGAAAGACTATAGAAAAACTGTGGGACAGAGAAATTCTTCCAGAAATGAAGACAAAAAAATAAATAAATAAATAAATAAATAAATAAAAAGGACAAATAGAGATAATGTATAAGATTATGTAGGGAATGAAATAATTTCATAGCAATAGATTAAAGTGTTCTTTTCGCTTTAGGTTTCAACATACAATCAGCATCATCATATAAGAACTGTCCAGAAAAATGCAGTGAATAACTTGATGTATACAGAGACACTTGTTCCCTGACCTCCAGGAGAACAACTAGGTACATTAGATCAAAGTGAGAAGGCAAACAGCACTCTACATATTCAACATTTTAGACACCGGCTTAGTTTAGAAAAAAAAAAAAAAAAAAAAGAAGAGCCATAAGTAACTGAATGTTCAAGGAAAGTCTACATAACCATCTGCCAAGTGTTCTGCAGAGAGGATTACTTATTTCATGGGCAAGTACCCTTCTCCTCTCCAGCATTTTGCCCTAAAATTGGAAATACTATAAAACCATGTTCATCATCAAAACAATAATAATACTTCAGCTTTTCTTTATCTCGGTTTACCTTTCTTCATCCCGCTCTTCTCCTTCTGTTATTGCTTTCTGCTTTTACTCCTTTCATCAATTTCTGTTCACTGTGCTAGTGGCAATGAATAAGGAGTTATAAATACTGTCTGTGATTTTGGGGACTCTAATTCCAGTACAGAGACAGGAACTCAAAAACTGGATATGCAATCTTTAAATATGGTCATAGCATGCAGGAGGGCTCAATGACAGCTTCGCCGGAGAGAAAGTGCTAGAATTGACTGTATTAATTAACATGAGAATTTTTATGGTTTGACAAAAGAGGAAGCAGATTTTGAAAGTAGGAAGCGCATTTGCATAGATTTGGAGGCGCAAAACCAGACTCTAGGAAAATGTCACATTAACTTTTTTGGAGGATATTCCTATTGGGGCTGTACAAGCAGGAGGCGGGGAATGGGAGGGGGGAAATGAGGTAAGGATCATAGCAGTTGGATCGCAAAGATTCTTTTGTATACAGTACTGTGAAGACAGAGCAGATGTTTGGTTTGCTTATTTGGATGTTCAAGATTTCTTTAAAATGCAAATGAGAGCAAGGCATTTCTTTAGTGGGACAATGGGTCAACAAAACTGTCATCCCAGTATTTCTCTTAAATTTTATCTATATCTACTTTTCCTGATACTTTTCAGTAAGATGCTCCCTCTGATGCTATCAGGTCTTTCTATATCTCTTTGTTCTCTTTTGCCTCAGAGTCCTACTATAACCATTTATTCCTTTTGAGACAATGGTCTCACTCCTACATCATTGATTACTACACCAAATCTTCCACCTTTGGCTGTAAATTTCCTGACTTCAAGAACTCTTTATCCTCTTCACTGCTGACTTGCCTGAAGGAATAGATGTATGAATAGATGGTTTCATGAAATATGGAGAATGTTGAGGCCCTTATGCTTTTTTTTTTTTTTTTTCAGAAAGCAATTGAACTAGAACGGATCAAACAAGGAAGTGACTTAGCTCCAGCTGTACTATAGTGAATCTGCAATATTGAAGGAAGAAATATAAAAGATTAAAAGGAAACTATTGGGATATGAGTTGGGAGGATATTTTAGAAGCTATTTAGGAAAGATGGCCATCTGGAGGCATATCAGAGATTATGAAGAGAAAGTCATTCGTAGAACTAGTTAGATGGAACACAGAATTAGTTCGATGTACAAGGTGACAGAGGTGGCAGTGGGGGTGGTGGTAATTGGGAAGAAGACACTATTCTGACTGATTAGATAGACCACAGTTGTTTTTCTTAGAACCAATATTAAAATTAAGATGAGGTCTTCGGTTGAGCTAATCAGCCCAGGTTTTTTTTTTTTTTGTCTTTTTGAGACAGGGTCTTGTTATGCATTTCAGGCTGGCCTTGAGCTCACTTTTGTGGCCCAGGCTGGTCTCGAACTTGCACCAATCCTCCTGCCTCAGCCTCCCGAGTGGTGGGATTACAGGCGTGCACCACCGCGCCCGGCTCAGCCCAGCTTTAAACAAAGTTATACTACTCTGGTAGAGAGAACATTGTTTTTCTGATATATCCATTACTTTCTGTATAAATCTGGACATGACATCTCAATTATGGAATCAACATACATGTGCTAATTTTTAAGTAATAGGAATGAATTAACTTGTGCCTGCAAAAAAAAATAATGTTCAATGGAAAGAGAATAACTAAGAACATTACTTTAGAGAGCTTCAGTCTAACAAGATGGCAAAAGTTAAGTGTAAATCTGTATCTCTATCCACATCTATCTATGTATACATTTCTGTCACTGTCAAGTTATAGGACAATGAAGAGAGACTTTTTTTTTACATTGAAATCAAGACAAAATAAAATTTTCTCAAGCAAGTGATCAAACTATCAAGTATGTCAGGGAGTTCAGGTAACAAACTGGAAGATCATCACATTTCATCACACACACACACACACACACACACACACACACAGAGATTTTATAGATTCCTATTGCTGAAGAGGTTACATCCAATGGATAGGGCCAGCATGCAAAAATAATGACGGAATGGGAAGTTAAAAAGCTAAAGGTCCAGATTCTTCCACAAAAAAAATGCAGCTGTGTTGAAAAAGACAAGGAAAAGAAAAATAAGTATTCCAGAACCCAAGCAAGTAAAACATATTTGTTAAAGTGGAATTAGACATAAATGCAGCGATATTTCATAATATGAATACATACTTGTTCTGCATAAGGAAACAATATCCTCTAAATAATTCAATTTCCTACAGCAAGCAAAGTGTTGACTCTGAAAATATGCATGCTTCTCCTGCCAATTTTGTAACATTCAGTGTTATTTTTGTTTCTGTGTGAGGGCACCAGTGGCCCCACCACATTTTAAACCGAGTGTTGAGAATGTTAAAAATGCTTTAATAAGCACTTAAAAGTATTTTGTGACTTTGAATGGGTGTTTAAATCTAAATGACATCTCTGGCTCTTTCAGCAACAACTGGTTGCGGGAGTTGAGCATAGAGATAAATGTGCATCGTGCTTTTAAGACACTCTACAGCACAGAGAGACAGACTTTTGTCCTACTTCTACAGTAGACAATTAATCATTGACAGTCCCTTTCGTTAAGACTGCAGTCTAATTTTTAGACACTTCCTTTTCTCACCTTCAACTAGTTACAATGTCACTTTATGTATTAAGTCATAAATATTTCATGTTGGAAATTTGTCAAGAGGAAGAAAAAAGGCAGCGTGCGCATGGTTATTCCCTAAGGTGTAGTCTCTAATAGCTAAAGTGTCTTACAATAAGGAAATTAGGTAAATTACAGTACATTAACTTGGTAGCATATTACACTGCTTTTAAAGTAATGATAAAAAAAGATGATATATAAGCATAACAATCGGAAGTTCCTTGCAAAAGTGGACTACAAAATAATTTTGTCACTACTATTTACAAAAAACATGCATTTATTGGCAATAGTTACAAGATAACGTACAAACACGAAACTAATGTTTTCTGTTTGAAATACTTAAAATGAAGTTTTTCAGGTAATACACTGAACATTTTATGCTCTTCCAAATTAACACTTTATCAATGTATGTCCTAGGCATAGTGGCTAGTCAGAGCTTTTATTTATGGCAAGTCTGATAAATACCAGTTCTTGATTGTAAGTGAAAGTAAGACTGCAATGTTGTTTTCAGGGCAGTATACTCACCAGTTAGCCAATACAACCAATCCGTTCAGATTCACCTCTGTCTCCAGGTCTTCATGTGTAACTTCCATAATTCTACATTGAAAATCCAGATGCATTCTGGTTCTCTGGAAAAATCATCTTATGCCGTTGGTTAAAAACAATCTTGAGTCTGAAGTTCAAACTTTACAGATGGCTATTAAGCTTGAGTTGCCCTGAGTCAGGATAGCTGAATCATTCTGTATAATTCTATATTATTTGAAACTAATTGTATTTTCACCCAAACAAAAGGTTCAGACATTTGCAATTAGGAACAAAGCACATTTATTCCTTTGATCTAAATGGATCTGAAAGTCAGGAATATTTTTGCGGTGGCTTGCTTATACAAAAACTGATTATTTAGCTAATGGGACTTTGGTCATTGAGCTAACTCTTAATACATATTTCTATAGAAAAATTAATATGAGGAATTTTGGAAATACTTTTGATTACCTAGGTTGAAAGTGGTATTATATACCACAATGAAGCAGATATGAACTTCTTATATAAATCTTTTTTTAACAGCCTTTCAATTTCACATATCCTTATTACAGAGAAACACATTTGAGTACTAATGAATGACTTCCAGTATGCTGAAAGACACCCGCTCTAACCCCAATCACAGACGCTGGGCAAATATTTGTACAAAAGATTAACATTATTTCACTGATAAAAAATATCCCAAAGAAAGGTCAATTTCAATGGTAGGATCATCATAGCTGAGAGAAACCAAAGGATTTTTTATATGCCTCATTTTCTGGGTGGTAATCACTAGATTTACCAAAGAATAGTACGAAATAAGGCTTGTGATTGTCTTCCAGAGTATAAATTTTTTCATGAAATAAAATAACTCTGTTACTGTTAATGCAGAAAGATCTAAAACATTATTTACCTTAATTCTTTGTCACAAATGAAGAAGTCATTATATAGACATAAAATATCTTCTTTAGGAAGCTGCGTACTCATACTTATTTTAAGTTTTTTGTTCAATTATTGCCCTGACCCCTCTCCTTATATTCTATTTAATTATGTCCTTCATTGTCAATTGTTATATGGTTTTTAGTGTGCCAGACACCTATGTCTATGTCTATATTTAAGAGAGTCTTGATTTCTGTTTCATATATACATATATACACATATATAGAGAGATACACATATATATTTATATATATGTTGTACATTTTATCACTTTCTATATTATATTTTGAAAATTTGTTCTTATTCCATAATTAGCTCATATGGACCTATAAGATTAATGGTGTGATTTTCTAGGTGACTATATACAACTTTAAACATATGCACTGGTTCTAAGGAAAAATGCTACTTTCTTTCTTCAGAGTTGTATGTGAACAGAAGTTAAAAAGTCTCAGTTTAGTAAACAGTGCTCATGCACCAGAGGTCACATTTAAAGTTACCCTGGGAGCTCTAATTCAGAGTTTCCTGACTTTGCGGTTAGAATCATGGCTTCAGTGTTCCATTAATGCAGAGTTTTTTTTTTTTTTTTGCATTGAATGTTTTTATGCATTTTGTTCTGCACAAATGGACATCAGGTTGATTTCTGTGAGTAGTAAGGAAAGCTTAGCTTTCTGGTAAGCTCTTCTTAGCTCATGTTTCATTTTGTCAGGCCTTCCATTTGAGTGTGATGAAAGCGGTATGAGTTTTCATAGCAAAAACATATTTGTAAATTTTATAAAAGAGACTGTATAAAACATTTCTTACCTTTAACATGAAGATATGCATCCTGAGAACTAAGACTGTTATGATTTGTTTTCTTATTTTAGCAGCTTTTACAAAGTCTTTAGATGACTAGGTCAGTATCACTGGCATCTTTTTCTCAATCGTAGATACATTATTGCATGGCTTTTTCATTTTAAGAAAATTTGTGAATTTCTTGATGACAATAATCACGCTTTTTATATTTTGGTATAATCTATCAGGGTTTTCACTTTGTGCTCTATGCAATTTTTATGAAATTGAATTAGTTGCTCAGCCTATAAAATTTGTTTGCCTCAATTGTTTATACCAACTTATGTCTTTCCGACAAGAGCAGACAAGAGAAACCTATTCCATTGAATACAGTGATCATTCTGAAATTGATACTACCCTGAGGAAAGTCAAAAATCCAGGAAGATGAGATGGGGCAAGAGGAAAGCAGGCTCTAAACTCGGCTGGAGCAAAGCCTGGTTCTGACTCACAGCTCTCAGCCAATGAGTACAACAAAAGTGACTCTTGTTCTTAAGCAGTGTTCTTGCCAATTCATTGTCATGTCCACATATTTAAATGAAAAATTTAACATAATTCTCACATGCGCTTTACTTTTTTTAGCATTCATTGTCTCTCTGGTTGTGGAACGTAGGTTACTGATGCATTAAATTAGCAGTAAGGGATGATCATTTGAAATACTTGTTTAAAAGAAGAGTAAAATGAAACTAGATAAAATATTAACATTTTTCAATTCCAGTGGAAAAAAATATGGATGATCTCTAATACGTTACTGCACTTCATCTCACACCAGAACCCAAGGGGATATCATGCTTTTCTATTGTGACATAAATATTCACATTGGTAAAATATTTTCACACAGGGCCAAGTAGTGAAACCAGAACTTGGAAAGAAAAACTTTAAAATTAAAAGGGAGACGTGAGAAAGACTTTTTGGACAATGTGGGACCTTATTTAAAAAGTCAATATTTTCTTACAATATTGTTCTTAATTATTTATCTAATATTCACAATTCATATGCAAATTGTTGACCCTTTAATTTGAAAACCTAAAATTGAATACAACGAGGGTTCCATCCTACTCACTAGTATGTATGAATATTTTTGACTGTACATATCTGGGCAGGTTCATATAATGAGATCTAAAGTAATGACAACAAGCCATTGCCTGGCCCCACATGCATGGTTGTCACAGAATATTTCACTCAAGAATGCAAACAATTTTGTGCATTATAATTCTATTGGCTTATAATATTTGTACTACATGTTTCAAAAACAGAGAAAATACTTTATTCTTCTGAAAGTGACCTAATGATTAATTTGGGAGAGAAAAAATTTGGGAGGACGTGAGAATTTCCTCTCTTTTGCTCTGTGTTATGGGTGCATGGGTGTAATCAGTCTGCACAAATGTGTGGACCTGATATTTTCAGGGTGTGTCTACCACCTTTGTTATATATTCACTCAACTGTCAACAAATCAAAAATTTCAAAGAAAATTTATCATATATTTTTTAGTCACCAAATTTGTATTCCCAGCTATGTTTAGTATTTAACTTTAAATTGCCTCACGGTTTCAGATAGGGGAAGAACTTGAATCACCTGAACTGTCAGACTGCTTTAGGAAACCCTTGAGTGAAGTTAGGCGTGGTGTCCCAGGCTTAGAATCCCGCCAGCAGAGGGAGGCTAAGGTGGGGAGACCTCTACTTGCAACACAGCTTCCACTGAGGTCTTGTCTAATTAAACCAAGCAACAAACTAAACCAGCCAACCACAGATATGAAACAGACCAGTGAATAAATCCTTCTTTACACACATTTCATACTGAGATGAAAGGTATTAGGTTTTCAATTGTTCATTATTTATTCATCTTATTAGCATATGTTCTGATCACGAAGTGTTTTCTTTCCTGGGCGAATTTGGTACACATACACAACTCATCCCAATGCCCTTTTCATTACCTTTCATCCGTCCTTAGCTCTCCACCTCTTCCCATCAGAGGATGATCTGTCTTCTCCTTTCCCATTATCCACCTTTTAGTTAGCTGTTCATTTTTATTCTAAAGTTCAAATACCTAATAAGCTCAGTGCCGAAATGAACTTACCTGCCTGATTCTAAAGCACGCTTTTTATCTTCTGCACCTCTCCTACTGTGATTCTTTTTTTTTCAAGAAAGAATTACATGTTATGCTGATGAGGGGAAACTATTTACAGAATGATTATTTAAAAGTTTGAGCAGAAAATATTAACTGCTATGAATCACTTTTACCTGGATGTTTTTGAAGCTAAGATTAAGGAGAAAATATTTCAAGTTTTAATTCATTTGACCTCTCCATGGCCTCAAAACAATTTGTACAGCCTGCACCCTAGGTTCTCAGAAGCAATTTTGGTTTGTCAACTGACAATTATGTCAGAAGAGGTTGATATCTGATAAATGGAAAGTTAGCTAGAAAAAAAGAAATGAAGCAAGGAAAACAAATGAGGGAATGAGAGAGGGAAAGGAAAGGACAGAAGGAGAGAGACCGAGACCAAGACCGAGACCGAGACCGAGACCGAGACCGAGACCAAGACCGAGACTGAGACAGAGACAGAGACAGAGATAGAGACAGAGACAGGACATAGATTCAATCTGAACCACTGAGCTCTGAGGAACGCTGAGTTCTCTCATTTAATATTTTGTGTATTTATCTACTTTCTAACTATAGAAAGGACATAGGATTTTAAAAGAATAACCTTTTAGGGCCTGGCAGGATGGCTCAGTGGTCTAAAGCGCCTGCTTTGGAAAGCTTGGGCGGCTTCAGGGACCGCGGTTCGATCCCCGGCACCACATGCTGTGCCAGTCCTGCCCTCGGGGAGGGCTGAGCCGGCCATAAAAATGAGTGAATAAACAAAGATTCTGAAACAAGAAAAAAAATAAATAAAAATAAAATAAAGAAAGTCCCTTAAAAAAGAATAACCTTTTATTTGTGAGAAGTGGCGTGATTTCTTGTTGGATTCTAGATAAATTTCAGATCAATAACTTTTCAACTGCTTTATTTTTCTTCTATTTTTGACATTGAATAGAAATGAGTGACACTTAAAACAAGATGTGGACTATTTGTCTAACTTCTAGGGAAATCACAAATCAGATCCATCCTTATTTCTTAGACGAATTAAAACACGCCACACAGTGAGACAGTGCTACAGGACAGGACAAAAGACAAGACTAGGACAGACAGTGAGGTCTACAGGGAGTTCAGAGCAGGACCTAAAGCAATAGGGGCAGACAGAAGAGCACATGGGAATACAGGCCACTCCTACAGGGCTCATTGTAAAGCCTGATAGGAAGGTGGCCTGAACGAGATGTCAGAATTTTAACTTGTGTGTTTGCCTACTACTATGGCTAATACTTTGTGTCAGCTTGAGGGGTTCAGAAGTTTAACTAAATGACTCAGCACTGGATCAGCGTGTTCACTTTGTAAATATGCTGAGATTATATAGGAGGAGGGCAGCGAGGTGTGCGAGTCCTACACTGGCCCAAGGGCGGGTAGACTGCTTGCAAGGTAAGAGAGTTTAAGAGGCTTTCTCTCCCCCTTTTTGCCTTTCTGATGTTGCTGTCTTCCGCTGCCTAGAACTGTTGCTCCTGTGCCATGCCATCCTGCCCTGGAGCCTCCTAATTATGCTCTGAAAGCTCCTCAGACTGTCAGCAAAGTAAACCTTTCCTTCCTCATTGTGGGGGATCATGTATTTTGTCTCAGCCATGAGAGAAAAGTACCAAAACACTTATTAATCTGGGCAATGTACAACTGTTGAGTAACAAAGATGAACATTTGACGTCTAGCAGATGCAGTCATGTATCCGATAAGAAACAGACTCTTTGTCCCTCATTCTGTGATTGTCTTGCATTTTGAATTTTTCTTATAATAATGCTTTGATGTTTGGGTAACTCCAATTAAGGAATCACAATAAGGCATAAACAAATTAAGAATCAATGACTGCAGGAGGAAAAGATGTCTGGAAAAGATTTTTATAACACTGGCTGTGGATCTGTTAGCCAGAAGAATTGAAGAAATAAAGATCTCAACTCTTTGTAGCATGTTCTGTGCTTGAGATGAGAAATAAACCAGGCATCAGCAAATAGGAAATGAGTTCTGTGATTGGAGAATGTGTTTGCTAGTGTCTTTGGCATTATAATTTTACCACAGAATAGGAGAGGTGGGAGGTTTGGGAAGCCTCAGGAGTTGGGAATAGTGGCAGAAAATTAGGTCACAAGGAGGATGTCCCACAAAAGGTCATCGTGACCTAGCTCCACTTCTTCTTCTCTGCTACATTTTTCTGGCCACCACAGAATGAGCACTTTCCACCATGTGGTACCACTGTGGTATAAATCTGTACTTCCAGAGTGACGGCAAAGGTTGGTGACTTGTGTAAACAGATAATATATTTTTATGGCACGTGAATGATATCTTAATGAACTTCTCTTCAAAATGTTTAGGTTTAGACTTCTCTGAATAACTGGAATCATTCTTCATGACCTTTTCTTGGTAAAATTCTCTGACCTTCATTATTTTTTAATTCTTTTTGATATCTCCAGGTGCATAAAAATTCTCAGGACAAAAAAGTCCCAAACTAATATTGAGATTTCTTTCTATAACAAAATTTGTCATTTCTTTTCTTCCCTTGGAGTGCAGAAGAGAGAAACGAAATAACCCAATATCTATTTGCTTACATTGCTTACAAGAAATACAAAAGGCCTTGGAGCTCTTAATAAATATAAACCACTGTCCTATAATGAGAGACTATGCCACGGCTACAAATCTTTTACAATTCTTTATATTAGAAACTGCAAACAAAACAGAACAAAATTGTTTTGTTTCTGTGCTTCCATAAGGTAAAAAGACATCACACTTTATTTGATTGATAGATATGTAGGAGAATGTGGGGAAAGCTATAGTAAGGTAAAAAAGAGAAATAAATGATGTCACAAAGCCATCTCTCCTCCTAATGGCTACCCTGTGAGCATCAAGTGGGAACAATTCACTAATACGTCATTTTTTCCCTTTTTGCATTTATGACAGGGTCTACAGGGTATACAGGGCCTCGCTCTGTAGATCAGACTCACAGTGAATCTCCTATTTTCAGCCTCTCAATTTCTGGGATTACAGGCCTGTGCCCCAACGCAAGTCTCAATCGCCATCTCCCCTCACCAGGCTGGGATGTCACACCAGGGATCTAATCCCAGCTGGTGTCCTCTGCCAACGCAGGCGGTTTAGTCTACAGAGCCAGCCCTCCCCTAATACGTCCTTTTAATCTCCAGTTTTTGTCCACAAACTGCTTTGTTTTCTTCCATCTTCGGGGAGTAAACAAGGCTAATTAAACCCATATCTGGGGAGAAGGATTGAGTCTAGCCATAATGTCTGTACACAGTGGCTTTAAAATTCATCACCTATGAAGAAAAACCTTAATAGCCGATAAACATCGTTTTTAAAGTTATAAATCTTTATCTCTAAGAATTCTCTAACAAGAAGACTTTTATGTATGGAAATTGTGTGGGAAGAAGACCGAAATTTGATAGATTATAGAATTCACAGGCTATTCCAAATGCTCTAGAAATCATTTTCTAGAATAGATATGTGAACAAAATATTGAACAAATGCATATTTTAAAGTACTTATATAATTTTCCATCAGTCAGAAGATCATGTGGGTATATTTTTATGTTAACTTTTTACTCTGTTTATCCAGTATGGTGTAAAAATATTGTTTTCTGAGGTCCTAGTTTTCCCCTGTATAAGGTTTCATATAGTTTTTAAAATTTTTTATTATTATAAACATAATGTTTAAATATTTTTAAGCTGGGTTAATCCTTTATTTGTTTTACTAAACTGAATTCCCTCCTTTCAATTTACATGCACTGGTTTTGCCCCAAGAAAATTTTACTTCATTAAAATTTTATTTCCTGTACCAACTTTTGCCATTCTTTGTGTTCATTATTAATATTTATTATCTGAAGGCTTCATTCACCTTCTGTCATGTTGTGCTCTTATTTGATCATACGAAGCTCTTTGAACTTTTCATCTGCATTCTGAAGGGACCTCCCTCTCATCTGATTGAATTTCCTACATAAATCACACTCTTTTTTCTCTAATGTAGGCTTGCTATTTTTCGTATTTGTAGATTTCTCAAGTTTCTCGTGTTCCTTCTTTTTTTATTAACTTCATGTTTGTTTACCAATGGGAGTTAATTTTTCCAAGAAGCTAAACACTGTAAAATGTGTCATATTAACTGCTTTTAATTTCACAGTAGTGAGGATGTTCATCCAGATGTTTGGGATACTTCTCTTTTGTGAATCAAACACCTTACATCATTTAAACAGTTTCCCCTTTCCACTCCTGTAGCTCATGATGAGCACAATTTTTCTTTTTTCTTTTTCCTTTATGAATTTGAAGATACCTTAAATACTACATACAAAGGGAGTCCTTTTTGTTATCTTGGTGTAGGTTTACTTCATTACTGTACTGTCCTCAAACTTCACCCTTGATGTAGTGTATGAGAACAATTCTTTCTCTTTCAAGTAAGAACAATGAAGAAGAAGAGAAATGAAGCGAATATTTGTTTTTTAAATAGAGGGAATGTCCGGTGAGGTGGTGCACACCTGTAATTACAGCATTCAGGAGACTGAAACAGGAGGAACCAGGTGATTTTGAGATCAGCCTACAAAGTGAGCTCAAGGGCAGCCTGAGCTACAGTGAGATCCTGTCTCAAAAAAAAAAAAAAAAAAAAAAAAAAAAAAAAAAAAAAAAAAAAAAAAAAAAAAAAAAAAAAAAAAAAAAAAAAAAAAAAGAAAGAAAAAAGTAAATAAAGAAATACACAAATAGATGTGTTCAACTCTTCAGCAAGTGGATTGCATTTTTTGACCCAGTTGCTGATTTATTAGTATTTGGGTGGGTGAACCTCTTCCTCCTTTGGAACCATGGTTCTACGATCTTGGTTTTGCAAAAGGATGGGATTATAGGCACATGACTCCTTGCCCAGTCTCAAAGACCTTCTTAGCTTGCCTTGGGGAGGGGCAGGGCCAGCACTGTACATCAGGGATGGAACCTCAACCAGTGTGCTCTGCCTAAGCAGGCGCTTTACTCTGCTGAGCTACCTGACCAGCCTATGTTTGATAGTGTCATTGGCCGCCTTTTCATTCAAATCCTGGCTATTGTAAATCATCCTTGTAAAGATTTCTATTCTAGGCACTTGCCAGTTGTGTAGTTTGACTTTTGATATTTTTCCCTTAGCTCTAGGAATTTTTTAGTGCATTCTCCACATTAACTTCTTATTAACTCTAAAATCTACAAATTCTTTCAGTTCAATCTTGATTGTTTGCTTTGGTACAGAAATTATTTATATTTCATGTATCTCCTTTTTATGCTTCAGCTGTCTTTGCTTTTGTTGGTATATTCAAGAAATCATTGTCCAGTCATGAAGATTTTCCCCTCTACTTTCTTGTCGGACTATAACTTTAGATCTTACATTGACATATTGAATTCGTTTTGAATTTAATTCAAAATTGAATTCATTTTGAGTTTAATTTTGTATGGTAAAAGCTTAGCAACAACTTCACTCGCTGTGCAGTTTTCCCCATAGTATATATTATGTGATAATCCTGTTCACAGCGAAATGTGTTGTTACTACTTAGACATCACTTTACAGTACATCTTAATGGTGTGTCCTTGTGGTCTCTTCCTTTGCATTCATTCATTCGCCTTCTTTATGCCAGTAAGACACTATTTTGGTGACTCATCCTCTGTGGTATTTCTCCAAGTCAAAAAGTATGAAGCATTCAAATTTGTCCTGATTTTGAAAACTTGTTTTATTTATTTGTGATCTTTTGAAATACATACTGTCATAAGCAGCTGAGTTAGAAAGAAAGGACTAAGCCCTTGAAGGAACCAATATGGAAGAAAAGACACCTTGCCACCTTGCCACAGAGGGAGGGATAGCCACTCCTGCTGTGGGCCAGACCTGAAGACAAAATATTTTAAAAAATGTATCCACATACCTCCCTAGGGATGGCCCTCAGAAATAGCTATGCTAAGTAGGTACCAGTCATCTTGAAAAAACCAGAAACTACCACTACAGTAAAAGCCCTGTTCTGTATTCATGTTCACTTGCTACATGACTGTCTTCTCCATTTGATTCTGGATTTAATTAATCTTACAGGAGAAATTATGCCTGTAATCTTATTGCTGAACCATAGTTTTGTCCCCTCATATGCCCACCAGGCAGGTTCCTACATTTCTCTCACTAGACTCACCTATTGCTTTATGAAAATGCAAAGAGAAGGTTGGGTCCTTGGCAATACACGTAGGTCTCCTGCCCTGCTCTTGGACAAAAGCTTTGTTTTCCCTAATAAACATATTCTGATCTTCACCTACGTTATTCCTAGAAGTCATCCTTCGATTTTAGAGAACAGGTGCCTTTCAGGTTGGGAGTTTCAATCCGCTCTATCTTTTTTTTTTTTTTTTTTTTGAGATTTTGTAATTTATTTTTAATCTTTTAAAATTATATTATTTATTTGTTAAAGTTTTATATTCAAAGGTTAGTTATTAAACATGACTGTGATTTTCAACATATCATACATCGTTTACAAGGTAAACATTTTTCATTAAAACATTACAGGGGCATTTTTAAAAATAATGCATATTGTTGTATTCATAGTTGTTCAGAGTACAAGATGCAGACATAACTTTTCTAAAAGCTACTGTACAAATATTGAATAATGAAGAGAAAGCAAGCAGCCAAGTTAGAAAACACATCGGGACAAAACCATACACTTATATAAGTAGGATGATTTGAACAATGGTTCTATGAATCTCCAGTAGGTTTTTGAAACTAGAAGTTAATTGGTAGAATTCTCTCCCTGACTAACTATATATGCTGATATCTGTGAGCTAAGCAACTACGTTGAGAATAACATTGTGTAATACTGAAACCATGCTTGGAATGTCCACCATTATGGTCTTTCAAAACCGTGGTGCTTCTAATGCCCTATCAATTATTGCTCTACTCTCTCTCAAGTAAACGGTTTTTTGTTTTTTTTTTTGCTTGTTTTTAAAGTGGTAATAAAAGAGAAAAAAAAAAAAAAAAAACTGACGTAGAATTGACCTGCTACAATTTTGTATATGGTTAGATCTCTCAATTTCCGTGTAAACATGTGTAATTTTTATCACATTCTTTAGAGATTTATTAGAATATCAATGATGGAAAACACCGGTTCCATGTTAAGTCTAAGGTGCTTGCTATTCAGAAAGCTAGTAATGTTAAGCTGAAGTGCCTATGTTACTTAGTCATGGTATCACTAAGCTTCTCTTCTACAGGGTTAACAACTTAAGTTTGCAGACCAAGAAATTTGAGAAAAAGAAGGGCTATGACGGTAGCCAACATTTTGGTCATTTCAGCGGTTCTCAACCTGTGGGTCGCAAACCCGGCGGGGGTCAAACGACCAAAACACAGGGGTCACCTAAAGCCATCGGAAAACGTTATTTATTTGGAATTACAGTTTTGAAGTAGCCACCAAAATTATTTTTTGGTTTGGGGTCACCACAACATGAGGAACTGTATTGCGGGGTCAAGGCATTAGAAAGGTTGAGAACCACTGCACTATATCAGTATGAATTTTTCTACTTTTATAAAATTATATGGAGATTTGAAGGTGCTTGTGTTACTTTTTATTCATGGCTTGGACAAATGCCCGACACTCAAAATGAAGGAAAGAAAGGTTTATTAGCTCACTGCTACTGGAGATTTCAGTCCATATTCCTCTGACCCAAGGCTGAGTGGAACAGGGCAGAGAGCATCTAGTTCATGGTGGTGGAACAGCAACAATTGCAACAGAGGCAAAAAAGTGAACTCAAGCTCAGCGTGAACTGTGTAGCTAGGCCCTGTCTCAAGAAGACAATAATAGTAATAATAATAATAATAATAATAATAATAATAATCACAATAATAAATTTTATAAAAGAAGAATGCTAAATCACTAATTAGGCCTTAATAGGAGTGCTTTATTTTCATCTCCTCTGTGCATTCTTTTTTTTTTTTTGTCTTTTTGAGACAGGGTCTCTCTGTACAGTTCAGGCTGGCCTTGAGCTCGGTTTTGTAACTCTCACCGATCCTCCCAACTCAGCCTCCTGAGTGCTGGGATTACAGGCGTGAGCCACCACGCCCGGCTTGTGCAATCTCTTTATCTTTTTAAATTTTTAAAAAGGCTAAGAAATACTACAAAAATTAGAAATGATATGTAATTTCACTAAATATATGATACAAATTCAAAAATGGTTCTCACAGGCATATAATTACCTTTAAATTATTTGTTTAGATTACCAGATATAAACCTGTAAGAGGATGGGCGATATGGCTCAGCGGACTAAGCGGTTGACTAGGTAAGTGCAGGGACCAGGATTTGATCCCTGGAACTACATGATGCACTGGTCCCACCCCCAGGTGCACCAAACTGGGTGATGGAGTCTGAGTGTAGTGGTGCATTCTATAATCCCAGCACTAGGGAGGCAAAAATCAGGAGTATCACTACAAGACCAAGTTGTGTAGTGGGGACCCTGCTCAATAAATAAGTAAGTAAATAAATAATTAAATAAATACATATTAAAAAAAAAAAAAAACCTTTAAGCCTGTAAGATTGCTCAAAAAATTTAGAAAGGGGAGAGAAAAAATATTTAAGAATTATGGCTGGAGAGATAGCTCTGTAGGATAAGCACCTGCCTGGCAAGAGCAAGGTCCTGAGTTCAATCTCTGATGCAGCAAAAAAAATAGAGAAAAAATAAATAAATAAGCATTAAGCAGTTCTTTCAATAGACAAGCAAAAATCAGTAGTACAATTATCTATACTCTCTTTCGTATGTGCAATCTTAGATATGTAGTATACATTTAAAAATTAGTTTTACCTGCCTTAATATAAGCACTTATTTTTGACTTTTTGTTTGTTTGTATTGTCTTTTTTTTTTTTTTTTTTGTACTTTAGAGAAGGATTTACAGGGTTTTCAGGGTCTCATTACTACATTGGGCTCATAGCGATCCACCTGTTTACAACTTCCCAAGAGCTGGGATTACAGGTGTGAGTCACCATACCGAGTCTTAATTGTGACTCAGTGCCACTGCATGGCAGGCCCAGAAATCAAAGCCCCAGCCCCTGTGCCTGCTTGAAGGTGCTTTAATCCACTGGGCTATTTGGTCCGCCCTGCCTTTACTCTTAATATCAATAATATAATACATATCTGTAAATTATAGCCTAGTTTTGTAGGCTCATAGTTATTTTAACTAAGAAAAAGTAGAATTTCATCAAAGGACAATGTGAAATCTCAATTTAATGTGGGTAGCTTTACTAACATTTCTTATGCCAGCAGTTTTAAAACCCTAATACTAAATAATCTGTCTTTAGACTTCTGTATAAACTGATAAAAATCGGCTCAAGATATGTTTATCAGGAAGCTATTTTTCTCCACGCTTTAGGATTTTTGAAATTATTTTGTGCTATTTTTAGCTTTTTTATTCATATTTGATAATTACATTCCCTGTGGCAAGTTGGTCCAAGTTCAAAACACACGTTGTTTCTTTTTCTTTTCTTTTTTCCTTCTGGTACCAGGGGTTGAACTCAGGACCCTGTGGTTGCCAGGCAAGCACTTCTCCTACTGAGCAATCTCCACAGCCCACATCATTTCATTATAAAGTCCCTTCTCTTCCTCTCCTTCTTCTCTGAAGCCATGAGATGTTTATGACTGGGCATCTGATTTGCCTCACTTAATGTTAATTTTCCAAGGCTGCGTTCATTTTCCATCGGATGACCCCAGATTATCCTTCTCTGCCACAGCGCACAATAATGACATTTTCAGCATCCCTTCACCTGTTGGTGTATAAAATGGAACAGTTCTACAATGCACATCACATGCCCTGTGCTGGTATGCACTTGGTCATGCCTGTGTCACTACAGTGTAATGTTTCAACTGTTTCAGGAATAAACCTAGAAGAATAATAGCTTGTTTGAATGAAATTTCTAACTGTATTTTATTAGAATTTTACAGCTCCATTTATTCATTTTTATATCCTTGTACTGGCACGTGTGTTTGACACACAGTTTTGTGATCCATGTGACAAGTTGATGCATGGAGTTAACAGATTTTTATTCCTTTATTCTTCCTCTTTCCATTTTTTCAACCGCTGCTGTCATCTCTGGATCCTCTTCTTTTTGTGTTTTGTTTTTCTTTGTTTTCTTTTGTCATACAAGTTGGTAGCATATAGTGATTATAATCCCTGTAGGAAATGACAAATGTATATACCACTCCCCAGTTCCTTTCTGCTATTCCCTGTCCCTCCCTCTCTCCTCCCTCCCCTTTCAACTCTTGATCATTTTCCCTTTGATGAAGATCGAACCTTCTGTTTCTATTGTCTGTCCGTTATTTTGCGCTTTAGCTTTGTTTTGCATTTCTCACATAAAAGAAACCATACAATGTTTAAGGCTGCACCTGGATTATTTCACTTAGCTATGTTCCCGAGGGCATGCTTTTTCTTGCAAAGGACTTCATTTTGTCTCTTTTTAATGACAGAGTATGTTTTCCTAGTACTCAAAAATATTAAACTGCCCAAAGCAAAGTACTGAACAAAAAGTCTGCAAGAAAATGGAATAGACACTTCACAGAGAAAGTACAAATGGACAAGAAATACGTGAAGAAACGTGCAACACTCTGACCATTGGAAAGATGTGGCATAATACAGTGCTGCCTCAGTTAAAGAAAGATTTATTACACTATTAGGTGAACTATTTTATATTCTGAAAAGTTTCACAACATATGTGGTAAACCGCATAGTGTGATAGAAACTGAATGAATAAACACTGGGATTACAGTATGCTTTGAACTTTACCAAATAAGAAAACGAGTTCATAAACTGGCTTGCAAAAGGCAAAAATATGAATATCAGAGCAGATGATAATAAAATTCAGCTGTACTATTTCGCTGCAAAATATAAAACTATGTGTATGTATCTACATGCTTGACTGTTTCTCCACCATTTTGGAATCAAGAGCAGGAGGATTACAAGTTCGAACAAATTTGGACAAATTTGTGATTTATGAAAATCACTGGGCACCCTACAAAGCGATGTGACATTTAACAGTAGAGTGTAAATGTAGCTCTGAGTCACAGCCCTGGATTATAAGGTGCACATGTGCACACAAGCGCGCGCGCGCAAACACACACACACATAGACCCACACACAAGCACATGTTACCATGCATCGTACAACTACTAATAAAATAACTTCAGATACAATTATTATTCAAGCACATATCAATTTATACCATTGCATAGAGATTTAGGATTAATTTAGGTATAATGAAGTCTTATACTTTATTAACCTGATATTCAGTTCTCCTCAAACACAGGAGTTAACTAAGGTGCTTTTATTCTCCTAGCTTACTGGGCATATCTAAGACACATTTAACCATTCGTTGCTCAAAATTATAATTTATTGGGCATATATAAGATATATTTAACAATATTTTGCCTGATTATAATTTCCAATTCATTGATAGAGTAAGAAAAAAATAACAAACATTTATAAGATTAATTTATTTAACTGGGTAAATTAAATTAGCAATTGTTGAAAAAGGCTTTTTTTTTTTTTTTGCTTTCTGAAATTCTGTCTTAGATCACTTAGTAATTATTGAGTATTTCCAAATAACTGCTTCAGAGTTTAAACTAGTAATAGAGCCATATACTATTTGCAAAGTACATTCTGTAACGTTCTGTTTCTTCTTCTCACGAATGTTAGGCACACCTTGTACTAACGTGCATCGTTTAGTTTTTCTCCGACCACCCAGCGACCACGACTTTACAACTGTCAAGCTGCCTGCAGGTTGCTGAGACCCTGAACTAAGCTGCAACAGATTGCTTCCTTCCTTCTCCAAGTCAGAGGCATAGTGGTGCCCGATTAATTTTCTAAAGTCACCAAAATCATGTTACATTTTGCATAAAATTTCTTAAGGAGTCTTCATTACATACCAAACAAAATTACCTTCTTTTCTTTATGTGCAGCTCCAAATTATGTGCCCCCAAGCTGACTTTTCCAATCTTACCTAATCTTATTTTCTGCTACAAAATCTTCCTGTTTCATTTGGCTTCCGACTACAAACCAATTAAACTGTTCACCACGCACTCCTTAAGTTACTCCTCTTGTTGATTTTACATTTATGGAGGCCCATGGTCAGAACACTTTCCAATTTACACAGCTGGAAGCAAACATTCTAAAACCACATAATAATGCTTTTCCTTGCTCTATTAACTTTACAATTAAAATTACCTTAAATAATAACTTACATGTGTCTATTTTTTCAAGAATACACGTTCTGAGAATCCCATATATAGAGCAACTGCTTCTATTTTTAAGAACATATTCAAAGCTATTTACTAATGAGCCACCAAAAGTTATCAAGAGAACATGCAATATCTGGATTTTGTAGTTTGGTGTGTGACACTTTCTAACAGTGTTCACACTATGGTATGTTTTCTCTAATCAGAATATAAGGAAATATACTTAGAATTTTAAGAATATAATTTTCATAGTGTTTACAAACAAAAATTCTTCTCTGAATGATTTGGTAAGTGACTGAATAGGTTCGTACACTATTATATATTCCAAAATTTAATAGCAGGATTGAGATGTTCAAGGATATATGATCCCCAGCACCAAACTGTGGCCCTTGCACTTTCCTAAGATTGTCCAAGCAGATGCTTTAGACTGCTGAGCGGTCTTGCCAGCCCTTATGAATTATTATTTGCAAACAGATTCTTATTTTTCCGTATTTTCATTTTGTACAGGGTCTCACTACACAGCTCTGACTTGTAGTGATCTTCCTACACCAGCCTCTACAGCGCTGGGATTACAAGAGTGCAACACCATGCGTGGTTTCGGGGGTCTGCAAGGCATGCCACACTGGGTATCAAACTCGTGTCCTTACACTTGTCAGGCAGGTGACTAGATCCCTGAGATATCTCCTCAGACCCGGATTCTTATTTTGAACTAAAATTATGTTTGGTTCATGTAAGATCATCCCTTTCAATTTTTATTTTACTGTTCTCAAAAAATTTGTTTTATTTATTTTGATGTAATATACAGTGTTACTTCAGTTAAAATTTAGGAAATAAATTATTGTTGCATGCTTGAAATCTACCATAAACCTGAGTTATTAGAAAACAGAAGTAGTTAAGATTTGGATAGCAGAAAGTGGTTAGACATACAGAAGAGTAAAATAATTTTCCCTCTTTCTTTCTGTAATATTTTTGATCAAATAAATAAGTCCTCAACATATTGTGATTGTGACTTTTTTGTCTTTTTTTTTTTTTTGAGACAAGGGTCTCTCTGTGCAGCTCAGACTGGCCTTGAGCTCATTTTTGTAGCCCAGGCTGGCCTCGAATGCCCACTGATCCTCCTGCCTCAGCCTCCCAAGTGCTAGAATTACAGGCGTGTGCCACCACACCCGGCTTGTGACTGTGACTTCTAACATAAGTACAGGTAGATATTCTGGAGGAACTTATTTGCACCCATTTAGAGGTTTTTAATCGAGTTCATTTTTGTATAGATGATATTAAAAGACATGGATCTGGAAATTATGTGCAGGGCAGGAGGGTACACAAGAGCTTTATGTGATATTCTGTCCTTTTAAAAGTAAACTAATAGCTTTCTTTAATTAAAAAAAATAGGTATGTACAAATACCAGAAAAGTGACAGAAAATTGGAAGACATTGGGCAATGTTGGGAAAGAAAATTTAACCATCCAGCAGAGGGGCAGGGAAGATAGCTCCGTGGCACAGGTGCCTGCCTGGCAAGTGCATGATGAACTCAAACCCTGGTTCCACAAAAAATTAAACAACAACAACAAAAAAAACCCCCAAACAAACAAGCAAGCCAGCAGAAAAGTCTAAGCATGAGGCATCAAAAAGAAAGCCATACAAATACGCTGAGTTGGGGCTGGGGAGATAGGTCAGTAGAATAAGCTCATGCCTGGCAAGCACAGGATCCAGAATTCAATCCCCAGTACCACAGAAAGAAAAAATAAAAATAAAAATAAACATGCTGAATTGTAAAAGGCTCAAGTCAAGGACTTCTGATAATGCCAGATGAGCTGATAATCCACTACTGCCATGGCTATTGGATTAAATATGCAGCTAATTTCTCTTTGTGCAATGAAAAGAAAGATCTGTACTAATGATATACAGACAAGAAACCATGTCTGCCCCTGTACTCTAAATGACTATTTGTAAGACAACAATAAACAATGTATTAATTATTGTAAAAAGGTAATGATAAGGAATAGCAAATAAAATTCCAAAAGGCAAAGAGGAAATCACTTTGAAAAATAATTCAGCTTTGGTTTTTATGTTCGGATTTGCGATATGCTTCAGAGGCTTTACCGCTGAAAACACTGTCCAAAATATGAAAACATAGTTAAGGCTTTGCCAGGGGAATTACATCATGAGGAAGTTAATACAGCTAGAGATTTAATTTGATGTCATAATTTGATGCACAAAAGTCATATGGCTCTTACTTACCGTGAAATAACAACAATGAAAGCAAGGAGAATTGGAAGCTTCCAAGTGGATGATGGAACTAGAATTTTGGACAGTGCACTACAGTTTACAGTAGCAGCTGCGTTTTGTTTTAATGAAGTACTCACAAGTAGTGATAGAGCTAGATGAAGACGTCTAAAGGGCGTTGAGCATGTAAAGTGTAATTTTCAAAAGAAAGAGAAAGAAGAGCGACCTTCCTTTTCTGTTGAGCTGCAAGTCTGAAGCAGGCAGTGTTAGAGGCCTTTCACGCATTCTCTAATCACTGAAACATGGACACCTATTGGTTCATTTAACTGCTGAAGAAAAATAAGACAGCAAAAGCCAAAGTAGTTTTTCCAAGCAGCATGATTAATGGTGGGGAAACATGATTATAACCAGGCTCATCTCCCTTCAGTCTTTTCACTCACTTATATTAAAAAAGAAAAAAACATTTTAGACATTTAGATGACATCTTTGAAAGTTCAACTAGAGTCACACAGACCAGAACCACAGCGCTTCAAATGGATGAAGTAATATTCACTACAGTAACTGCTTGCCACCTTTGAAAAGAGAATTAAGTCTTCCTCACCTAGATGTGGGCATTTTCTTCCCTTTCTAAAGAGATTGTTAGTACAAAGGACCAGCACGTGGCTCTTGAACCCACTTTGCAGCCAATCACTTGGATGACATACTTTGAGCTATCGTTTACACTAGGCCCACTATAGCCAAATATTTATATAAGACATAAGAATTCTAAATTGAAACAAGTTAAAAGTTTACACTATAGGGCTACACAGAGAAGCTGGAATTCTGCTGTAGCTGTATCCTAAATTGAATAAATGTACATAGAGGGTGCTTGCCATGTAAAAATATGTGATTCTTTTTAAGGATAGTTTATGAAAACAGTTTCAGAAAAGGTAAATGAAGTAATAATAGTAATTTGCCAGAAGGGACACGGTGTTCCATGCATGACATATTTCCCGGGAGACTGGAACGGGATGGATTACCTTTTTCACATTTCCCTTTAACCAGCTTTGACATGAGTGCAGTAGACTATTACATTTCTATATTTAGCCTAAAGCTGAGTGAATTTCACTGAACTGTGAAGTAATTTTAAGTATGCTTTGTACAAAAATTCACTGAATTTTAAAGAACTTTGACATCACGGGAAATGAAAATTCCTCAAAACACAAATCTTTGTAGTTATATTTACTGACCAAGGATGCTTTTGGAAATATGAAATTAGAATGCCGTCTTTTCCACCAGGTAGAAAGAAATTTTTTTTTTTTTTTGACAAAATCGTAATTACCACTGAGGGACCAGTGAGATGGCTCAGCGGTCTAAAGCGCCTGCCTAGGCAACGACAGGGATGTTGGTTCAATCCTTGGCACCATATGCTGCACCAGTCTCCCACCCCCAGGGCAAGTTAAGCTGGCCATAATATATTTAAAAAAAGAAAAAGAAATATGAAATTAGAATACTGTTGTTTTTCCCTTGGATAGAAATATGCTTTTTATAAAATCATAATGAACACTGAGGGGCTGGAGAGATGACTCAACAGTCTACAATGCCTGCTTAGGCAAGCTTAGGCAACCACATGGACAGCGGTTTGATTCCCGGCACCACATGCTGCACCAGTACCATTCCCAAGGCAGGCTGAGCCAGCCATTAAAAAAAAAATGTCACTGAAAAATTCTATGAATAATAAATATGTGATGTAGTAATGAATATTATTTAAAATAAAGTTTAGTATCATAATGTTAATATATCATATGAAATACTAATTATTTAACCTCTAAAGAAATGACTGATTTTCTAGCTTTTAAAGAAATTATGGTGTGTTTCAGTTTACTGAAAATAAACTGCACTTATTTCTTCATGGCTTAGTCTAACATAGATATTGTTACTTGATCCATATATTTTAGGAATGCATGATCTCAACCTACCTTAAAATACTCTTTATCAGGGTTATAACAAAATATAAGCTATTTATAGACAAAAGGGAGCGATTAGGTGGTAATGATAGTTCTTTTCTTTTAAGACACTTACCAAGCTAAAGAAAGGAACCAGATAATAAAATTAACAAAAAAATTATTTTGTAAAATGTAAATATTCAGTGGCCAATAAAGTATAATTTTCTTGATGTCAGTTGATTCTTCAGCAACTTCTAAAACACTGTATGGTATCTCAGTAAACGTGTTCAGTTTGACAGATTTCATTTTTAAAAATCAAAATGAAATTTATTTGCATTTATATTTTATAAATATTGTACATTAGGGCTGTCCAAATAGCTCAGCAGATTAAAGCGCCACAGATAGGAACAGGGGCCAGCGGTTCAATCCTGAACCTGTTGTGCCAGCCCTGCCCCCTCCCCCCCCCACCCCGTTTGCTGAGACTGCAATTGAGACTGACATGGTGGCACATGCCTGTAACCCCAACTCTTGGGAGGCTATAAACAGGTGGATCACTAGGAGTCCAACCTAGTAGTGAGACTCTGAACACTATGTAGACCAGTCTCTAAAAAAAATAAAATAAAAAAAAGAAAGGAGAAATATCGAATCAGCATGGCTTTCTTTTAATCCAGTGCTTAATGCATTGCTTGATTGTGCTCCATAAAGTGGTGTTTAATAAATAACAGGCCGGGCGTGGTGGCGCACGCCTGTAATCCCAGCACTCGGGAGGCTGAGGCAGGAGGATTGGTGCGAGTTCGAGACCAGCCTGGGCTACAAAAGTGAGCTCAGGGCCAGCCTCAAGTACATAGCGAGACCCTGTCTCAAAAAGGCAAAAAAAAAAAATAAAATAAAAATAAAAAATAAATAAAAATAAATAACAGAATGAACATGAAGCATCCTTTAAAATATAATTTCCACTCATGTTAACTCTGATTTGACATTCATGTTCTTTGAAAATTTAAACTACTGAAAAAAAAAGTGGTATAATTTGTCATATAATCTCTACAGATTGAAAGTGTCTCTCAGTTACAAAACTACATTTATACTGAATATATCTTTTGATGTATATATAAAAGTTTGAATTCATATAGAAATCTTTATACTCTTGCGCTTCTGCTCTACTATTATTTAAAAGTGAATGAGTGTTAAAACCAATGAGATGTGAAATTCCTCTTCTAGCATATAAATCATTTTCAGGAAAAGAAATCAGGAAACATCAACGATCCTGTACTCAGTATTTGGTTTTAAATTGAAGGTGAACAAACATTGCTTAGCAGCGTGGAAATGGAGCAGACAGTTCTCTGCCTTTCCAGAAGACAGTTAAAAATCTGAAATTCTTTTTTTTTTTTTTTTTTTTTTTTTTTTTTTTTTTTTTTTTTTTTTTTTTTTTTTTGTCTTTTTGAGACAGAGTCTCACTATGCAGTTCAGGCTGGCCTTGAGCTCACTTTTGTAGCCCAGGCTGGTCTCGAACTCTCACCGATCCTTCTGCTTCAGCCTCCTGAGTGCTGGGATTACAGGCGTGAGCCCGGCTAAAATCTGAAATTCTTCATGAAGCTAAGTCAAGGGTATTCTACCTAAAACAAGGGAATGCTCATGGAGGGTGTGGGCTTTCCGTGAGGGCTGTAAGCATCAGGTACTGGAGGCATGTGTGAATAAAAATTAAAAATTAAAATTTCCTTGCTCTATTTTTTTTTTTCATAAAAAGAGAGGAGCATAATTAAAAGCTTCACCACTGAAGCCTGTAATCAAGTAAACTTTCTTGTTAAAATAGCAAGGAAGACTTAGTCAAATGTAAAATGTTGGACAGCTGCTGTGTGTACATGTGATGTGAGAATGTTGGACTGTATCTGTGGCAACGTAAGGTGCTTCAGTAAACCTATTGCCGTATTTGCAAAGTGGATACACTCTGTATTTGCCTTGGGAACAACAGAAATATAAACAAAAGCTGAATTTTGGCGGCACCTGTCTAGAACAGAGAAAATAGTAAACTTATTTCACCGTCTGTGCTGGGATTACTAGTGTGTGTCACCATGCCTGGTTTTGGGCCAGCACAGCTTGATATACCCAGAACTGAACCCGTGTCCTTGCACTTGGCAGCAAGTTGCTTTGACGCTCAAGCTATCTCCCAATCCTGGAAGTTTCTTTCTCTCTGTCTCTGTCTCTGTCTCTGTCTCTGTCTCTGTCTCTCTCTCTTTCTTTCTCTCATAATGAGGATCAAATGCAAGACCTTACAATTGCAGGCAGGTGCTTATATGCCTTAGCTATCTCCCCAGTCCTAGTCAATTTATTTCAGTATATGACTTTTAGAAAGGCAATCATCTTTGGAATTATATGTTACACAATTAAATAAAATATTTGCTGGAAAAATAGATTGATATTACTGTACACACAATCAATCTGTGTCTCCTTATTTTAATAGTTAAATAATTACACAATTGTGTTGTATAAAAATCCCTAGGATGTATTTTATTTTTCGAAATTTCTCTTTGCTTTCTTATAATCCAGCATCTTTACTTGAATTGTGCAGCTGATTAATTTGTTGTCATTTCAACTCCTTTTCATAAGCAAAATAGTTCAAGATGTTTTGCCTAACTTTGCAACGAACCAACTATTCTGTACTTAAAATCTCGCATCATCCATAGAATATATCTATTTAATCTCTAGATCAAAGTCAAAATAAAACATTATAAAATTATAGGTTAAAAGATATTCGTTTGTTAAAACATAAATTTTTTTGACTACGGAAGTGGTCCCTTGTGGAAATATTTTATAGGTAAGAATTAATATAAAAACAATAAAAATGGATTGTACAAATTGAGGGAGTTATCAAAGGATAAAATAATGTAAAAAATAAGATAAATATTTTCATTTTATAAATTTAGTCTTATAAATGTATGTGTAGTCAAAAAACCTTAGAATTTACTTTTAGTATAATGTAGAGTTAAATTTAAATTAGATTACCTAAGATGATATTCATTAATTCAGGAGATATTAAAGGGTGAGTTAAGCAAAGCTCTTGTGTAATTGTATGAGAGGAAAGCCTAGTTCAGTGTTAATTAGAGAATTTACTTGTAAATATTTTTAATGGAAGAAGGACGAAATTACTATAATAAAGGATGAGAGAATGAAGCAAGTTAAAGAACCTTCTGATTATTAGATACATATGCATCTCAAAGGTTTTTTCTTTATAAGTGAAACAAAATGAAGTCAGACAGAGCTAAGATAAAGAATGAGATGGGATGATACAATTGCACAGTGAAGCATTTTTTAATTTTATTTTTAATGTCCTCTATCTGCTTTAAATATGTCACTAACAGAGAATTATATTCCAACCTTGGGACAAAGTTTAAGGGAAAAATAGCTCAACAAGTGTGGGCAAATTGTGCTGTAACCAAACTTCGTATAAATATTTTAGTGCATGTAGGAGTTCATCAAATCATTTATCAGAAAAAAAATGGGAATTGAGAATGTGTAAATTTTACCTTGATATACTAAACAAGGAATTCATGGGTGAGTATTTTTTTTAAGTCATGCTGGAACCATGTTGCTGGAAGTAAGCTGCTTCCTACAGAAAAATGATGAGTTCATTTAATATTGTATTTATTTATTTATTTATTTATTTATTTATTTATTTATTTATTTATTGTCTTTTTGAGGCAGAGTCTCCAAATACTGTTCATACTGGCCTTAAGCTCACTTTGTAGCCCAGGTTGGTCTTGAACTCAGAACAACTTTCCTGCCTCTGCCTCCTGAGTGATGGGAATACAGATTTCAGGCCCCATGCCTGCTTTCATTTATTTTCAAGTTAAAAATTGCATTTTATAAAGAGACACAAATGGTAAAAAATAATTCGAAAAACCTATAAACTGGGAAAAATTATAGCTAACTATCCCTCAAACAAATACCTTCTATCTAGAACATATAAAGAGTTAAGAAAAAAACAAGATCCCCAAATCAAAGACCCAATCCATAAATGGACATATGAGATGAATACACACTTCTCCAAGGGACAAATTCAAACAGCAAGTGCATGTTTGAAAAAAAGTTCAACATCGCTGTCTTTTGAGAAATGCAAATTAAAACAACACTGAGATTCCATGTCATCCCGGAGAGAATAGCTTACATCAAGAAGTCAGCCAGTAGCAAATGCTGGAGGGGCTGTGGAGAAAGAGGAACCCTTGTCCACTATTGGTAAGAGGGCAGGCTGGTGCAACCACTCTGGAAATCGGTGTGGCAATTCCTTCAAAAGCTAGGGTTGGAGATCCCATTCAAGCCAACTATTGTGCCCTTGGATATGTTTCCAGAAGGACTAAAAACCTCATACCATGGTGATATATGTGCATCTATGTTTATAACAGCATGATTTTCCATAGCTAAATCCTGGAAACAATGTAGATGCCCACAAACTGAAGAACTGATAAAGAAGATGTGATATTATTACACAATGAAGTATTATCCAGCTATAAAACAAGATACGTTTGAGCCTTTTATCAGTAACTGTATGCAACTAGAGAACATACTCTTACATGTAATAAATCAGACTCACATGTACAAACATCATATTGCCTCCTTAGTGTGAGAACCTGAAGAGCAAATGAAATCTGAAGGGTACAACAGATACTGGGAAAGGAAATGAACTCATTCAAAATGAAGGCTGTAGCCTCATCGGCGTTTCAAAAAGCAGAGTGTGATGGATGGGTCCCAGAGGCAGCTGTGGTAGGGCGGCTTCACCTGTGGGTCCTCTGTTTGTTGCTTTTGCCCTTTCTTGAAATACTACTGGTTGACCCCTGAGTGAACCCTAGGATGGAAGCTGATGGAGCTCTTGGTTGTGCTCGTGAGTAAGCACGTGGCCCTCCTTTACTGTAATGAGACCGTGGTCATGTGAGTACCTCAGCACATGGTTCTCCTTTGCTGGGTGATTGTGTACGAGATCACGGTGACTATCCTGAATGAAGCTGAGTTGTTTCAAAGGTTCTTTGCTCACTGGGGAGGGAGTCTCAGTGAGTCCTCTGAGCTACCTTCGTAGGGTCTTCCCATTGTTTCTTTCCACACCGACACAGAACATTACAGCAAAGGAGTTACTGAGTTAGGAGGACAGGAGAGGGAGTGGTTAAAGAGATATATCTACGCATATAATCAGGATAATTGGATACCTGTACTTTGCATTTCTTTATGTTTTAAATATATTTGTTGCAGGGTCTCACTATGCGGCTCAGACTCCTAGTGATCCTCCTACTTTCAGCCTCCCCATTGCTGAGATTAAAGGAGTGCACCACCACACCCAGTCTCAGTGGCTGGCAGAGCTAGTACCTAGGGTTGGGTGGCGTGTGGTGCAAGGGATCAATCCCAGGCCCTGCAGTGCACTGAGCTATTCTGCTGCCCCCTGTACAGTGCATTTCTGCTGATATATGGAAAGAAGATTTTTTTTGGATTTCTTTTTTTTTTTTTTTGCATTTTTATTTATTTATTCAGATTTAATATTTTATTGCTTAAATTTAACAATGGTTATATTACATATTTTCATCATCAGGTCAGTTTAGATTAATACATATAGGTATATAAGATTGATCAAACAAACATTAACACTT
>PVJA010026167.1:0-30255 GCA_004027025.1 Myocastor coypus | reverse complement strand
ACCACACCCGGCTGCAATACTTATACTAATATAGTTAGAAGTGTTTTCTATTCCCTGAATAAACACACACACGTTATATTTGTTTTTTTAAATCACATTCTACCTACATGAAAAGAAGCTGAATTGATAATAACGTGATTTGATTGTAAAGTAGCTGCTAAGCCTCCTTAAAATGCCCCAGCTTTTGTTGGTCCAGTGGTCCATTTTTGCACGTTAGCGAATTTGAATTCTGAAGCTGAACCAGACTACAATAACTGCTGTCGCTATTGAAGGTCTCCTTGAGCCGGGTCAGGGCTTTCCTTACGCCTAGCTTTCCTGACAGCTCGGAGGTGGATTTCATTGTTCTGCCCATGCTGCACGTGAGGAACACAATGATCAGGCAGAAACATGATAAAACCGGAGTGAAAAAAATAAGAGAGCGTCACCCTGAAATGCGTCTCCCGTAGGGCTCACTCCTCTGAATCTGCTGCCCAGGTCCGCGGTTCTCTGCTGTCACAGAGTTGCAGGTAGACCCTCTCCTGGTCTGAGTTCACCCTTGCATCGGGCACCCCCGGCTCCTGCCTCTCTGTGGCGCAGTGGCTTCTGCTGCCTTCCCCAGCACCAAAACTCTTCTGCTTGCTTCCCCCCTGCTGGCCCACTACCAGGACCACCACCGAGTCCCTGGCCCCCTGCTGCCATTCACGGCCCGGCTAGGAAAAGGTGGGGCCCTGCAGCGGTCTGCTCTGAGCTGCCTGCTTCTCTTCCCTTTCATCCATCTACTCACTGATTCAGAGTATCTTGGTGAGCATCTGCTGTGAACCAGCACTAGTGACACACTCAGAGCTGGCGATGAGCAGGAGAGGCAGCCTGAAGCAGGGGACCCGACACAGGTGACACGGTCGTCCCTTGCAGCTGAGAAAGTCTTAGAAAGGAGAGGCAGACGGTGCCATGGTGAAGGGTGGCTGAGAAACCACCCAGCCTTGGGGAGGGAAGAAGGGGTGCCGCTCAGGGCTGGTGTGCAGCACAAGCAGCATTTATACTGAGAGGCGAAGAACAGGAGAGGAGTCTAGTGGAAGAGAACGGCTCTGCCAAGGCTCCGTGAAGGACGTAGGATCTTTTACAAATATGAAGGGGACCACGAGATAGAGGGGGAAGAGGGAGGAGAAAAGTTAAATGCATGTGCCAACATTACACACTGCGAACGTGTAAGAGTAAGATTAAAAATAGGGAAAGCAGAGAGGGAGGTTGGGAATTTCCAAAAGGCTTGACAAAGGCCAAAGCCAAGATGGGCGGCTAGAAAGATCAGTGCGGCCAAAACCGCACAGCAGTTGCCTGGCTGCAGCGAGGGTTCTGCAAGTTCTCCAGGGAGAGCAAAGTCACTGAAGGCTCCAAGCAGAGGCCTGGTGTGGTCTCATTTTCGTAAGGCCACACTGGCTGCCACGCCAGGCAGAGACCAGGAGTGGCCGAGCTGGGAGCCCTCAGCACTCCCAGGCTGGCTCACTATGGCCTTTAAATATTTTTTTCATTTATGCTATTGCTCTTCTTCAGCGTGGCTGTGATGTTATCTTTCTCCCCTTGGTATTTTATTGCATTTTTAAAAATTCAAGAATAGTATTTGCATATGGCCTGTGCTCAACTTCCTGTCTGTTTTCAATCATCTCTAAGTTATATATGACACCTAACAAAATATAAATACAATGTAAATACTTGTCAACAATTCAATAGTGCAGTACAATTTTATGCTGAGTGTAAAAATAACTTAAAGCATAAAATCTTAAGTGAGCAACTACTGTGGTGCTCCCTACAATGCAGTGCTCCACGGTGGTCCTGAGAGCCGTCTATTGTTATGCAGCTCCAAGTCAAAGTGAAACTGAAAATGCTATCGTCAGGATGTTTGGGGCCATTTATTCATAAATATAAACCCATCCTCATTAAAGACAGTTGCAGCTGTGAGAGCCAGGCAGCTAGACATTTGCAGCCAGAGGGATCTGGAGACAAGTAAGTAGCATGCTTTGTCACCCATAGCTAAGCAAAGACACCAAGACCTCCGTAATCCATGTACAATGACTTACTACGTCTGAGACCTAAGGGGAGCCCACAGAAGATGATGACATCTTGAAATGACGTCCTCTCTGATACTTTGGCACGAGGACATTTCCAACACAAGGCACTCCGCATTCCTAGGTGCCAGGACCCATGCCTGCTGACAGCAGACAGGGGTGCATTCTGTGAACATGTTAACCACAGGGCAGGAATACATATATTTCACTGCCAGGTGGCTTGAACCACCTGTGGTACACGCATGACTGTCCCACTTCAACCGCTAGCAGCGTCAGCCACCGTATGAAGCAGCCACTCACTGGTGATCCAAGTTGGCAGGAACTGCTGAGGACCTTCGCTCTCTGAACTGAGACCTCACTTAGATTCTTATCCTTAAGGTCCCCAAGGCAACCTCTGCAAAAGAGCAAAAAAGACATTTTTGAGATATTAACTTCCAAAGTAGCCTTTGAAGAAAGTGTCAATAAGCATTGGAATCCTCTGAATTCCAAAGTGACCTGTGTGCATAAAAAGGTGTCTAAATTCCCACCCTTGGCATGGTTGTCTTTGTGACACTGCCCACCTCCTTCCCACATGGGGGCACAGTTCTCTACAACAAGCTCAACCATACTTCAGCACAGCCACCTATGTGACTCGGCTGACGCCTTCCATTAAGGACACACAAGAACCCAGGATTCAGGAGAACCCAGGATTAAGGAAGGAAGAACGCATTTCCTGCCACTCCAGGACCAGCTTAGATGTCGTGAAAGGAAATGCTATTGATTGGGTGACCTTCTACATTAGTCCACCCAGGCTACCATCACAGATACAGAAAGGTGAAGGGATGGTTAAGACAGGAAATTCAAACAAAAATAAATAATAGGAAACAGAAAAAAAAATGAGAAAGGAACTGAGATGGAGGAAGGGAAAGGGAGGGGTAAAAGAAGCTAGGACGGGCTGTGTGCATGTACCAGCTCCATGCTGAAAGCAAGCATCATGGACTCCAAAGATGCGTGCACACAAATTTAAATTTAAGTTAAGTAGTAGTAGCAGGTTGCTTCGCATGGCTCTGGAGAGCAGAAGTCCAAGATTAGGCCCCAGCACGTCCACTTCCCAGTGAGCGCCCGCTCTCTGGATTTCACGCAGCTGCCCTCTCACTGCGGTTCTGCACAGAATTTTCTGGGAGGCAGAGAGACTCTGGTGTCTTTTCCTCTCTTCCCAAGAGCAGCAGTCCAGTGAGGGCTCAGCCTCATGACCGCCTTTAACCTCAAGAACCTGTGTGAAGTCCCACAGCCCTGCAGATCAGAGCTTCGTTGTTCCACATTTGAGAGGACACGGCTCAGTCCGTGACACTGACCACTTCTGCCTTCTTCTCACCTGTGACCTTGGGGTCATCTTTGTCGTTCTGTACTGCCAGACGGAGACATAAATATTCCTCTGTTACCAGCCTTCAGGCTTTCTTGCCGAAAACAATGATGTGAAGGGACAGACTGCTGGTACCCAAATGAATACTAAAAGCTGAATGTGGTCTCAGTGAACACCAGCCTTAGACGCCCATCAGCCCTGGCGATCAGGGTGGCTGCCTGACTTGGAGCAGGACAAGGTGTATCATAACAGGGAATTCTGGAACCCCTACCTCCCGTCCAATCCCAAACGCCAGGGACCTCAACTTTCACTTCTGAATAAGTTTTCTTTTTTTTTTTTTTTTCTTTTTGTCTTTTTGAGACAGGGTCTTGCTGTACAGTTCAGGCTGGCCTTGAGCTCAGTTTTGTAGCCCAGGCTGGTCTCGAACTCTCACCAATCCTCCCACCTCAGCTTCCCGAGTGCTGAGATTACAGGCATGCGCCACCACGCCCGGCTCTGAATAAGTTTTCCACTTAGCACACCACATATGCTGTCTAGATTCTAAGAAATGGACTCAGTCACCATTCAAGTCCTGTACCAGTCCCCCCATAACCACCCACCAGGGGTCAAGGTGGCAGAGGGAGCCCAACCCACAGACTCAGAAGAGATTCAGTGGGAGCCTTAGAGTCTCCCCCAAGCCCTCCCCTTCTGTCTCTAATCCATCTACATGATTTGAATGTAGAGTTTATTAATACAATTGACACTTTCCTACCCCGATTCATTAGTTAGAATTTACTTAAAGGGTTGGTACTGGATAATGAATAACCTAAGTAATTTCTCTTCTAGAAAACACAAGTCAAACATGCTACCAAATGAAATGGGAATTAAGGGAAAAGAGTTTAGAAGATTAAAAGCACAGGTGAACTATTGAGGGCGTCTGCCCCAAGAGACGCGGAAGCTCGCTGCTACCAGGAGCTCCTCAGCTGCTCCAGGGCAGAGCTCTGGCCATGGTGGTTTTCAAAATCACATTCATATTACTGTTTGATCAGAACTTTGTAGGAAAAAGTCACCTAAAAATTTAAATGGGAGCACAGATAATACTTTCTCTCACAATGTCAAAGCAGTGCTTTCCTTACATCTCAATCTTTCCCTTCAAATTGTCCATTTTCCACCCCGTTTGCATTGTTTCGGTTCCTTGGAGATGCAAAATTGCATTTCCTCCCCGAGGTGTCGTACGCGGAGCTCTCTGACCTCAATAGCTACCATCACTTCCTTTTACTACTGAATTACTAAGGAGGACCGAGGCCAAGACGCAGCGACTGCAGGAGGAGCGCGTCAAACCATCATCACGGCATTTGCGACTACACACGACCAGGTTTCCGTGTTCTAAGGTCTGCACAGGTGTAGAATGGCATGTCTGCCAGTGCAGTACCACACCCCATAGGGCTGTCGCCCTGAAGGTCCTTGTGGTCCACTCCACCACTGCTGCACCACCCCATGATGACCACTGAGCTCTTCTGTGTCTCCACAGCTTAATGGCGAATAGAGGAACTCACGCTGTGTGCAGCACTTTCTGATTGGCTTCTTCTGTGTTTGGGGGCCATCTGTGTCTTTGCACAGCTTGGTGGTGCTCCTCTTCAGCGCTGATGGCACCAAGTGTGCTGCTCCGGCCTCTCCTCCACCTAAGGAGCTCAATGCCATCCTGAATCTCCACCGTCACAACCATAGGTGATCTAGATTACCTCCCACGGGATCTGTATTCAAAGCCTCCAACCTATGGTTTTCAAAGTTGAGTTTCCAAGACACGGATTCCAGGAGACATACTCAAGTTACAGCACTGAATTAATGGTCTGGTGGCAAAGTAATGAGGTGGCGATGGAGGCTGAGGAGCGTTGGCCTGGGCACCTTGTCCTGAGAGGCATCTGTCTTACTCCAGGCCTCAGTGGAGCTCCCAAACAAAAGCGGTACTATGGTGTGTGTCTAGCTGTCCCTCCAAAGCCTCATGCCGTGATGGGGCTTTGGGCTTCTAGAGGTAGTGATGAACTCATGATTCAATGTTGGGGTCGTGGGTGTGAGGGCTGCTGGGATTACAGCTGTAAGTGCTCCACGGCCCTGGGGCGGATAGACGGCAACATCAGGAAGGGAGAGAGGCTTGCTCTCTGCTGCTGCCACTGCTCCTGGCTTCCTGCTCTTGCTGTTTTGCTTTCTGCCACCATGCCCGGCCTCCTTCTGCTATGTGCCGCTCTACCTTGGAACCAGCTGAGTATAGACTGGAACCTCCATAAATTATGAGCTACATAAACCTTTCCTTCCCTAATTTTGGGTGTCAGATATCTTGTCCTTGCAACAAGAGGAAAGCAACCAAGACAAGAGCGGAAGGGGGCGTTAGCTTCTAACCCATCGGGAAGGGACGCTTTGCAGGTGTGGACGGAGCCTGTCTCACTCTAACCCTGAGCTCCTGGGACACCCTGGCAGAGATGCCATCTTTGTTCCCGCTGTTTGCCCTGGCCATGCTGGCAGCGAGCACCTTGAAGCCACAGTCTTTTTGTCTCCTTTCCACCTATTTTTATTCCTTCCAACCTGGGTGAATTTCACTTCAGTGGTCCATGATCCTGACTCCTAGTACCTAAAACTCATTTAGAAAACCTGAAATGATGACCTCTTTCTGTTCTGAACAGATGCATACGGTGACACAAATTGCCATAGGACTGCGTGTTATTGGAAATGATAATTAAAAACCTACTGGTTTTGATTACCTATGTAATTCTCAGCTAGAAGTACAAATCTGCTCTTTCCCACCTGGTTTTCCTATAGCACATGGACTGGTCCTTTCCCATTTTATTCCAAGGATGTCTATTTCTCATCTGATGTACTTCAGGTACCTTTGCAGGACCCACAGATGAAGTGTTGATCCAAATAGACAAAGTCCCTGTGCTGACAGAGAGAGAGGGATTCACCATTACAGAGTGTGTTGTTCAAAAGAATTTTCTGAGGTTTGAATCAGAATAAGCGTGTTGAAGAACAATGGTTTTGGACCCCAGAAAACTCTTTTGAGCCACATGTTTTGTGGCTTCCTTCAGGGCTGGGCTAACATATCCCTCAACAGGCTTGCTCCCACTTACTATAAAAGGGGTGAAGTCCCCAAGCCCAGCACACCCTGGTCTGTCTTACAACTTAGCCACTGCATGCATCTGAACTTCCAAGCAACACCCTGTCTCAAAAAGAGAGAGAGAGAGAAGATACCATATCATTCAGAATATAGAATGTTAATTAAAATTTTAATGTAAGAAAATTAAAAATAGGAGGTAAGAGTAGTTGTAGTCTTAAAAAAAAATAAAAATAAAAAAATAAAAAAAGAGTAGTTGTAGTCTTTTTTGTAATAGGAGAAACATTGTCTCTGCATGTACTAAAATAAAGTGAAAATGAATTAAAATCCAAACATTAAAGGAGAAACACTAGATCTAGAGGAAGAGAAAATAGGTGGAAATCTTGAAGAACCAAACTGCAAGGGAACTATTTGGCAGAATCGGCAACTGGGATCTTATTGTAGCCAGAAGTTTCTACATGTCAAAAGAAATCATCAACGGAGGGAAAAGACAACCCACAAATTGGGGGAAAAAAATCTTAACCAACAATCACTCAGACAAAGGACTTCTATCTGAAACATATAAAGTAAAAAAAAGAAAATGAAAATGAGGCTCCTAAATTCATAGATCAAATCTGAAAATGGACATATGAGATGAATACGCATGTCTTAGAGGAAAAAATACAAATGGCAAATAAATATATGAAAAAATGTTCCACAACACTGGCCATTCAAGAAATGCAAATTAAAACAATAATTAGATACCATCTCACACCAGAAAGAATGGCTATCATAGAAATAACAAATGCTGGAGAGTCTGTCGGGTAAAAGGAACCCTTCTCCACCGCTGGTGGATAGGTAGACTGGCACAGTATGGAGACTCCTTAAAAAACTAGGACTGCAAATCCCGTGCAATCCAGCTATCCCCCTTCTGAGAATTTTCCCAGAAGAACTGAAAATACTGTACCAAATGGATATACGTGCACCCATGTTTATAGCAGCGCAATTTGTCATACCCAAATCTTGGAAACGACCAAAATGTCCCTCACCTGAGGAATGGATAAAAAAGATGCGATATTTTTATACAAAAGTGTGTTACTCAGCTATAAAGGAAGACAAATTTGAAGTCTTTGTAGGTAAATGGATGCAACTAGAGGAATTACTCATAAGTTCAATAAATCAGACCTGGGGCTGGGGAGATAGCTCCGTGGCACAAGTGCCTGCTGGGCAAGTGCAAGGTTGTGAGTTCGAACCCCAGTCCCGCAAAAAAAAAAAATAAAAATAAAAAATAAAAAAATAAAAAAATAAAAAAATAAATCAGACCTACATGTGTATATATTGTATTATCACCCTAGTGTAAGAACCTGAAAGAATAAATAAAATCAGAAAGGACTAATAGATATAGTAAAATGGGAAGAAACTAAACATAAAGAATAAATACAGATAATGTTTAAAAAAGAAAAAACTTAGCAGCAAGTATGGCATAGGCACCAATCAGAAAGGATCACACATAGGTCTGAGGCTCAGTGTTAACCCTTCAGGGACTGAAGCACTGCAAGGCTGGGTGGGGCCAGCAGAGGGGTACAGGGAGCTGGGGGAGCCCAGTGAGAGAAGCTCAGTGCAGTGAGCCTCCTGCAACAACCAAACTGCCGCAGTTGTCCTGGCTAGAACATGGGACCCAGCAGGGAATTTTTCACACATTTGAAGTCACTGCATCCTTAATGCGGTGGCCTATTTTTCTCAGCTTAACAATATATTGTAAGCATTTTCCCACAGAGGACAATTTCTACATTTATCTCATTTCCAGAAAGGATTTGGAGCAAGTGAGGGTTGAATCAGAATAAGGGGATTGAACAACTGCTTTGAACCTCAGAAAATTCTTTTGAACAACACGCTCTGCAGTGGTGAATTCTTCTCCCCGTGAGCGCAGGGTCTTTGTCTGTTTGGACCACCCCTTCATCTGTGGGTCCTTCAGAGGTGCCGAACTACATAAGCTGAGAAATAAACATCTGCAGAATAAGAGGGGGAAAGGACCGGCCCATGTGCTACAAGAAAACCAGGTGGGAAAGAGCAAACTTGCACTTCCAGCTGAGAATTACGTAGGTAACGAAAACCAGTAGGTTTTTAATTATCATTCCCAATAACACGCACTCCTCTGGCAGTCTGTGTCGCTGTATCCAACTGCTGAGCACATGAAGGGGTCATCACTTCAGGTTTTCTAAGTGAGTTTCACATAGATTCTATTAGGAGTCAAGATCATAGACCACTGAAGTGAAATTCACCCAGGTCAGAAGAAATAAAAACAGTAAAACATTTTTTTAAAATAATGAAATAGAAATAAAAATAGGGGGGCCCAGCGGGATGGCTCAGTGGTCTAAAGCACCTGCTTGGGAAAGCTTGGGCAGCTTCAGGGACCGTGGTTCAATCCCCGGCACCATATGCTGCTCCAGCCCTGCCGTCAGGGCGCGCGCTGAGCCAGCCATAAAAATGAGTGAATAAGCAAATAAAGGTTATGAAACAAGAAAAACATAAATAAATAAAATTAAAAATTCTTTAAAAAAAAAAAGAAATAAAAATAGGCAGAAAGGAAACAAAAAGACAGTGCTTTAAGGAAATGGTAGCTGTAGGGAAATAGCTTGAGGGCAACGTCATGAATTCCTTTTCCACTTTCTTTTGAGACAGGAACTCACTCTGTCACCAGGCTGGCCCCAAACTCACTGTGATCCTCCTGCCTCAGCCTCTTGAACGTTGGCATTACATGCTTGAGCCACCACACCCAGTTTAAAGCCTAATCCAATTACCCACAGTTACCTAGACCTTCATTCCTGGGATGTGTGTCTCTTCAGGGATCATCAATCCCGAATTCCCGGGAATCTTAAGGATACTGTGAGTTCTTGAAATTCAACATGTGTGTCAAAGACTTCCGTTTTCAAAACAATTTATAAACAAAACTATTAAGCAGGTACCACACCTCTAAACTTCAAACACTATAGGTTTGCATTCTAACCTAGTTCATAAAGCCAGGCTTTGTTTTAACTACCTGAAGAGAAACAATCTCACTTTAAGATGAAAACAAATAACAGATATTAGGTAAATAAGAAAAGATTCAAAGAATACCTTTAGGCAAGGCATCCCGCATGGTGTATCTTAGGGATGACCCAAGAACACACACAAAACCTCAACCCGGGACTACCGTGGGTCTCAGCTCAAGCACCTTGTGGTGTGTCCTACCCCAGGCTCCACTCCTGAGTTGCTCTACCTCCCCAGCATATGTAGAAGTTCAGTGGCACCCCAGGAACCCGCCTGGCTTGAGTTGAACTCCCCCTCGCTTCCAGAACCTTGCCCCAGACTCCTCACTTATTTTAACTGACCTTTGAGTTTGCTAGGATGAGAATGCTACTAACAGGGTTTCTGTCTGCAGTGACTAAACTCCATTCTTATCACTACAACACAAAACAAAATTATTTTCCTTGCAATTAGTTCTCCAGTCTTTGTGCCGTATGCCGGTTTGGTCCCCCTCTACTCACTCAGCTCACAGATTCCTGATTTTTAAGTCATCGTGGTGTTTGTACATACAATGGTATTAGTTATTCTATATCATTAAATCATATAAGCTTACTGTGGAAATTTAAAAAATTTTATTTTTTATACTTTAAGTAAGTATTTTGCTAACATTGAAGAAAAATGTCAGATTCACTTCCAATACCCCAAGCAAGAGAGAACTACAGTTTTCTACAGAAACAGAAACTAAAGTAAACAAAAACTAAAGCTTAGATTTAACATGTTCTGGCCAAGCCTCGCTCCTCCTTTATAATCCGTCTATTCCTGATTTCTAGGCAATACCACAAACAGGTCGTCCTGCTTGGTCTGCCTGCACATCACCTTTGAAATTCCTGAGCTCCTGGGAGCCCAGGTTCATGGTTTGCTTGTGTTTATGTGCCACTGCTGAAAACCTTCTGGGAGAGCCTTGGACTCTGGCACCAGGCTTAGCGCTGAGCCTTACCTGACTCATCAGCCAGGATGGTGCCCTCCTGATTCCTGTCCAGGGTGCTCCCAGGAAATCCCTGAAAGCCCACCACTGGCAGAGCGCCCCCGCCCGAGTCCGTGTGCACCCTTCGCCCTGCGCCTTTAAAGGGGCTTCTGAGCTGGACTCCTCCACCACCCGTGAGGCACTGCAGAAGACGGCTTGCATCCCGCGTGCTTCCTGGACCTAAAATACAAGACGCTGACTGGCTCTCTTTCACACTTGGGATCCTTTCTTCAGTTGTAATTATTTTATTGAAGACTCTGAAAAGAAATATAATGGCAAAGAAAAAAAGAAAAGCAAAACAAAGCTAGATCATATCAGTGCAAGCTGGGTTCCCTTGAGCTTAGGGGGTTCTGTGCTTCGTGGCTAACCGTGTTTCTCTGGGCTATGAAGCAAATACGTTCAAGTGGAGGATAGCACCCCTTAAATGTTGTATTTGTGGCCTTTGTCAATATAGTACCATTCAACCCTTTTTCAAAGAACTTAAGAAAACGTAGCCCACCTCAGCACCTTTATAAAAGAGGTCCAGACAGCTGGCCATGAAAAGGCACTGTGTACAGAGCAGAGAACAGACATATACCATGTCTTGGCATGCTACATCTGGCTCCCAAAATTCTGAGAAATAAATATCTGCAGTTTATAAAGCACACAGGAGGCCCATGAACTGTGAACCACAGTGAGTCTTTCCTCCCTGGGCTTTGGGTGTTGATTATTTTGCCTCCTCAAAGAGAAAAGTGACTAACATAGTTAGCCTTACGCAAGTAGCACTAAGGCCTCAGGGTAGAGGCTGGGGGCTGTGGCTGCCACCTCGTGCTGCCCGGCTCAACTATACCCAGATGGGCGCCCTTGCTTCTGAGCATGCCAGTGGCCAGTAATGGCACCAAGAACATGCAAGCAAGGAATTGAGTCCATCATGCCATGTGTTAGTGTCACCTCTTAGCCTAACCAAGGTTGCTATGAAATACCACAGTTATTTCATTGCCAGAATTTTTATTTTTACCATTAGAGATTGCATTTAGCATTAGAGATGGAGCTGAGGCTTCAGTCTGAGCTACATCCCTAGCATGATTCTTTCCTCCTCCTCCTCCTCCTCCTTCTCCTCCTTCATCTTCTTCTTCTTCGTCTTCCTCATCATCTTCTTCCTCTTCTTCTTCTTCGTCTTCCTCATCTTCTTCTTCCTCTTCTTCTTCTTCATCTTCCTCATCTTCTTCTTCCTCTTCTTCTTCTTCATCTTCATCATCTTCATCTTCTTCTTCCTCTTCTTCTTCTCCTCCTGCTCCTCCTCCTCCTCCCTCTTCTTCTATTTTGAGGCAGGGTCTTTCACTAAATTGTTCAGGCTGGGTTTGAACTTAGGATCTTGCTGCCCCAGCCTCTCGGAGGACTGATATTATAGACATGTATCACCATACTCTCTGAGAACTTTAAGAAAAAAAAAAAACTTTCTGTTTTGCAATAATTTCAAGCTTACAGCAAAGTGTAAAAATAGGGAAATGACTGTTTCCATGACTCCTCTACCTGTGTTCATGACGCTAACATGCTCGAGTTTGCTTGTGCCTTCTGCCTCTCCTCACACCTATGTTGCCCGCACGTCCATCCCCTTCACACTGACACACCCTGTCAGTACCCTTCTTGTCTGTGCGACTTTCCCAAGGATGACTCAGAATGCCCACAGCTTCTTTCAGAAACTTATGTCTTCTGAGAAAGACGTCTTGAGACCCCAAAACCTAAACAATGCTACTGAGTGTAGGGTTGCTATTTTAACTTTGGGGTTGAGAGTGTGGTCCAGGGTGGAAAATTGTTCGACAACAATTATGAAAGGCCAGTGTTTTAGACTGAGCTCCTGCACCAGCCCCAGCAGACAGACTGAACGAAAATGGAGCTGCTCATGCCCAGTGCCACACTGTCTGCCTGACGGGCCAGAGAAGCAAAAAACAGACCTATGTTTCCTGAAACATCAGCATCCATTCTCTGCGAGCCAGCTGGTTAAGGAAGTCCCTCTGCACGGGCTGTCATCTGGAGTGACTGATGTTACCAGCCTCTGCCTGTCACTGTCCTCTCCCTCCTTCCGAAGGCCCCCACTCTGTTCCTGCCAGTGACACTGTAGTAGGCAGCTGAGTTAGATAGAAATATTATAGGCAGTCAGACAGGGCCAGGCCCTCAAGGACAACATGGAAGACAAGGTGACTCTACAACTAGAGACAGACACTCCTTCGCCATGGGCCAGATCTTGTGACAAGAGTCATTAAAAGCAACTCCATAGTTCCTTAAAAATGGGCATTAGGGATTGATATGCTAAATGAGTATCAATCACCTTGAAAGAGCCTAGAAAGAGTCCCGAGCCCAAGTTCAATAGGTGGTGTGCTTGCCCGCTTGCTACCTGACTTGCCTTCCCATTGGATCCCGATGTTAATCAATTTTACCTGAGCAATGGTGCTTGTACTCTCATTGGTTGACCAGAGTCTTATCCTGCCTCATACCCATCTTAGCGAGTTTCCATGTCTTCTCTATAAAAGTCCCTGGAAGAGACAGCTTCCTGGGGACACCCACTCGGGACCCCCCTCCTGTCTCTCTCTTGGACAGGAGCTTTCTTTTCCTCAATAAATCTATTCTGCTCATAACCTCCGCTTGTTCCTAAAATTCATTCTTCGGTTTTAGAGAACGCGAACTCATCCCAGGTACTTTTCAGGAAGGCTGGGGATCGGTTTTCACTACATCATTTGGAGGTTCCCTATTGGAGGTCATCCACCCCAGATCAGTGTTTTCTTCCTGTGTCAACACCACTGCTCTCCTGTGTAGCACGGAAGCTCCCCTCAGTCTATAGCCAAATTTGTCCTTATTTTATCTTTTGGTAGAAAAAAGGTTGAAACAAGACTGGCAAAATGGGACAAACAGCACTAGAGTTTGTTTTGTTTTTTTGAGACAGGGTCTTGCTATGCAGTTCAGGCTGGCCTTGAGCTCATTTTCGTAGCCCAGGGTGGCCTCGAACTTGCACGGATCCTCCTGCCTCAGCCTCCCAAGTGCTGAGATTACAGGTGTGTGCCACCACACCCAGCTGAGCACTAGAGTTTCTGTAGCAGGAAAAAAGGCATCTCGGAGCTGCCATACCTGCTCCAGGTCTGCTAGTTCACTAGTAACCAGAACAAACTTCCAAGCAAGGCCCCAATCTGGCTCCAAAAGGGCGCCTGTGCTCAGGGGCACCAGGCTGAAAGGGGAGCCACTGGAAGGCACTGTTCATCTAGCTTGGGAATGTTTACATTGGAGCAAGTGTGGCATTGAACTCCTGGGTAAAGGCTTTCACACCCTTGGTTCATTGTAGAATAAATAAGGTATGCTTACTGGTGCAAGTTTTAGGGAGACTCAGTGGAGCACTTTCCCTATACACTTGCAAGCCCTTACCTGCCCAAGCATCATGGCCAGGCCACCTCTGTGCTGACCAGTCTCCTCCCAACAGCTACACAGGCAGGCCTGGCAGGGTTGCTCCCTGCACTCTTGGAAGGCGGGGCTCATGCTTTGGGAGATCGGAGATCAGAGGAGCTGGACCTCAGCCCTCAGGAATCCCCACGGGGTCCCCACTGGGATATATAGCCTGCTGGCTGCGTGGACCAAAGGTCTCAGGGCCCCACGGTATTTCCTAGGGTGTTCCCATCACACTAGACATGTCAGATTAGCTGTCAGACGTTGGAGGTCCTCGGGTCCCCTGCAAGGAGAACGGTCTTGGTGTGCTTCAGTGGTGTCTGAGGTCTCCTGCACAGTCTGGAGTCTCAGAACCTCCAAGCGGTCTGAGGCTTCAGTCCTTCTTCCCTCCCCCTAACACCCCCGGGATCTGGAGTCTCAGGGGTCCCACAAGCCTTGGGCTATCGCGTCTCCCCACTGGGATCGGAGTCGGGATCCCCACAGGTTCTGCGATCCCGTCCCGGGCCCCCTGGGAGGCTTCTGGAGTCTGAGTGTCCCCTGGGCGGCTGGGGTCTCAGGTCTGTCGCAGAAATCTGAAATTTCAGAACTTGAGATCTCGAGTTCCTTTCGTGTTGGGGTTCCGCCATCAGGGCCGGGTCACCAGGGGGCAGAACCTGATAGGGTGCCTTAGGGCAGTTCCGCGCGCAGACCACAGCCGCGCCCTGCTGTCACGCCGAGGAGACCGTGTGGTGTCCGGGCTCCGGGGGATTGTGGTGCGGGGATTCGGAGCGCAGGGGCACTCGGGTCCACCCGGGAGGGACCGGCTGGCACGGCGGTGACCCGACCTCGCTGTCAGGAGAGCCCAGGTGAGCCTCCCGCGAAGCTCACGGCTTCAGCCAGATTCCAGCCGCAGCCTCGCGGACGCATGGGTGGGGGCGTGGCCGAGGAAGCCCCGCCCAGCCGCCAGAGAGCCACGCCCCTCATCAGGCCCGCTCGGGAGAGGCCGCGCCGCGGAGCCCGAAGGGAGGAAAGGGCGGGGCGCGCCGCCTCGCTCATGCTCAGCCTCGCTCATGCTCAGTGCCGCCTGCCGGCCCGCGCCGTCGCCTGGAGTTCGCGCGAGTCATGGCGGCCCCCGCCACCGCAGTGTTGAAAGGTGAGAGTACTTTCTGACCTGGCGCGCGGGGCGCTGTGGGGACTGGGGACGGGCGGGCTCCTGGGACGGGCCCAGGCGCCGTGGCGCAGCCCGAGCTGGGGACCCCGCGTCCCCGCGACGCCAGGGCCCTGCTAATCCCGAGCCCCGCCGGCACCTCGCCGGGTCCCGCCTGCGTCGCGGGCTCGCGGGGCCCGAAGTCCCCGGCCGTCCCCTGCGCGCGCTGCGCTCGGGCCGCGGGCACGGCGTGGGCAGACGCGGGCGGCCCAGCGCGGGAGCGCGGGGCGGAAGCCGTTCTACCCGCCCGCCCCGCCTCCCCCCGGCGCCTTTCCCTTCTCCAGGCTACGCTGAACCCCAGGGGCGCGTCTGGGACTCCCCCAGGACAGCGCATGTGGAAAAGCCCTACCCGAGCGGGCCCGCACCCTGCGGCCCCTCCAGGTCCAAGCCCGCCTTTTTGTAGCTTGTTTTTGCCCGGCCAGCGAGCTAAGAATGCTGTTTCCGTTGTCAGGTGATCAAATGAAATAAAGAAGTTAAAAAATGGCAAACGAAAATATCAAATTTCGTTCCCCCTAATTAGTTTGTTAGGACATAATGGGTGCAGGCTCACTTGCTTGCGCCCGTGCCTACCTTAGGCTCTGCTTGTGAAGTTGAGTAGTTGGAGGATCTGCCGGGCCCACAAAGCCTAAACAGAAAGCCACTCCTGACCTGGGGTAGCTACACCTTGTTCAGGAATTACGGAAGGGTATTACATGTTAGGATTTTGTTCTTTGTTTAAATTTTTATGTAACATGAATAGCACTGGTGCTTCTTTGGATATGTTTTTTTAGTACAAGTTTCATCTTTACATTTTTGTTTGTTGTTGTTGGGACTGGGGTTTGAACTCACGACCTTGCACTTGCCAGGCAGGCGCTTGTGCCCAGCCCCCAGACTTACTTTTTAATGTAAATAGAATAAGAGGAAAACCTTTCAGCATGAAGTGCTAGTATTACCCATGAGTTATTCCACACTAATGTCCTCTTTTCAGATGTAGTGGCCTATGTTGAGGTGTGGTCTTCCAATGGGACAGAGAATTATTCCAAGACTTTTACCAGCCAGCTTGTGGATATGGGGGCAAAGGTAAGCAACTCCTTCTCACGTTGATACGTGTTTCTGTCAGGCTTCTAATAGGTAGAAAGATACATTTCTATCTTCTTCTGGTCGTTATTAATTAGAACAAGAAACTGATAGCCTCGGGTAAGGGGTGGAAGAAAAAGCACAGCTCAGATCTGAAGAATCGAGAGCCCTGGTGCTTCCAGAGCAGGTGTACTTGCAGACCTTCGGTGAGGAGGACCAGGAGGCAAAACCTGGCTTCTGCCCTGGGTTCTGAGGCTGCTCGGGAGCCCAGGGCAGGTGTCTAAGGACAGGCTGTGAATGTGGGCAGGTCTGGACGTGGCGTAGACACATGTGGAACTCAAGGCAGTGAGGCTGGGCCACTAGATGTGGGGTCAGGACCGCAGGGCTCAGGCAAGGCCTGGAAGATTCTTGTTGGCCACTGGGGCGTGGTTAGCAGGACTGCTGGGGAGCAGGTCTGTTGAGCATTGAAAGGTGAGGAGCTCCCCAGAATGAGCTAGGAAGACCTGCGGAGGAGAGTGACAAGACTAGCATGGAAGACTTGTGCCTGGTTCCATTCTCACTTCTCATTGTTGGGCCACGGTGTTCCCACCATTTCCACGTTTTCCTTAATTCTGGCCATACTGAGGCTTCGAGGTGACGCGCTTGGTGTAGTGCCGCATTCCTGTGTTGGTTGGGCCCCTGAAGGGATGGCCTTTAGTTTGAGAGTTTCCTTGTAGCTCTTGCTCATTTTCCCTGTTCCTGCATTTCTTCCACCCTGTCTTGGTTGCTGGTCTGGTTTCTGTATCTCTCTCCTTCCTTCCTGCTTTCCCATTTGTGCTCTAAGGCCAGAGTTTTTCTCCACCTTGTCTTAACATTTCTGTAGATTTTTTTTTTACTCATACCATTTTTTCTTTAATTTGCAGCAGCTGTTGAGATTTCTGGCCATTTTGAAAAATGATATGTTATCGCATAAGTCTATCTTCTGAAAAATATTCAGCACTTTTTTTTTTTTGTCTTTTTGAGACAGGGTCTCGTTGATTGAGCTCACTTTTGTAGCCCAGGTTGGTCTCGAACTTGCACCCATCTGCCTGCCTCAGCCTCCCAAGTGCTGGGATTACAGGCATATACCACCACGCCTGGCCCTGAGCACTTTTCTTTTTAACCAGGGACTTGCTCAGTGGTTCACGCTGACTTTAAGCTCCCCGTGTGGCCTAGAGTGGCCTCAAATTCACTGTAATCGATCCTGCCTTAGCCCCTCTAGTGCTGGTACTACAGGCATCACCAGCATGCTTATTTTAAGCACTTTTAATATTAATTAGATATGTGACTTAAGGGCCAGGGGTTTGATCCCTGGCCTGCTGTGTGGGCCCTGCCCCCAGGGCTGAGGTGGCAATTGAGACTGGACATGGTGGTGTGCCTGTAATCCTAGTGCTTGGGAGGCTAAAAAACAGGAAGGATTACTGCAAGTCTGATCTGTATAGTGAGACTCTGGAGAAAAAAAAGAAGGTATGTTTTTCTTTTGTTGCTATTTCTTTGGGACTTTGTGTTCTTTCACTTTATTTATTTATTTATTTATTTTTTTTTTTTTTTTTCTTTTTGAGACAGGGTCTCGTTATGCAATTCAGGCGGACCTTGAGCTCACTTTTGTAGCCCAGGTTGGTCTTGAACTTGCACCAACCCACCTGCCTCAGCCTGCCCAGTGCTGGGATTACAGGAGTGTGCCACCACGCCCAACAGTTCTTTCACTTTAGAGAACTTTTCTTAGGTATCTTTTTTTTTCTTTTCATTCTTTTGATACAGGGTCTCACATAACTCAAACTCAGTGATCTTCCTATCTCAGCCTCCCCAGCACTGGAATTATGGGCATACACAACCGTGCTCTATTTCAAGGCTGGCATGGCTCATCTAGGGTTTGCGGCTGGGACAGCATGCGTTACTGGGGATCGAACTACCGACCTTGCGCTTGCCAGGCAGGTGCTCAGACCATCAAACTGTCTCCCCAGACTTCCTTAGGGATCTTTCATTTACTTGCTCCCTGTCTTCCTGGCTGCTACCAGAGGCTCCGCTTGTCCACTTCTTCTCTTCGGTTCTCTATCCTTGTCAAGCTGCAGTTCTGTTCTGTTCATCCCCCTTTGAGGTTTTCCAGGAGTAGAGGTAAGCGCGTGGCACGGGACCACTGCTAACTGGAGCAGGTCCAAGGTGAATGCAGCTATCTCAGATCACAGACGTGCACCAATGAGAGAGAGAGAAAGTGGAGCAGAGGTGTTTTCCGCAGGGTTACATATTTGCCAGAGTACTGCTTTGATGGATTCTGAGCAGTGGAATGCTAGGTTGGGGTTTTAAACACCTGCTGTAACATAACTGAATAAACAATCTTTTTGGACCAGCCATACATAGGAATCTGAGTAAATCTTAAGATAAACTTTGTTTTCTGCATTTGTCCTCAGGTTTCAAAAACTTTTAACAAACAAGTAACTCATGTTGTCTTCAAAGATGGCTACCAGAGCACTTGGGACAAAGCCTGGAAGAGGGGGATAAAGCTTGTCTCAGTGCTCTGGGTTGAAAAGTAAGTAGCTGCCTTATTTTTTTCCTGGAGTTCCCTTGTGTTGGTAAAAGTGCACTGATCCTAGAACCCACTAAGGCTTAACATTTATCTCTTCCCTGCTCCTCACTGGCTGAGTAACTTCAAGTCTTCTAGGCTTAGAGTTTGCTGGGGAGAAATACAGAACTTAGTCTTATTGGATGGCAGGTGGCTGTGGCTTGTGCAAGCAACAATACCGAGTGCAGAGAAGCAGGGTGCACAGGGCAGCTCCTGCCCCGCATAGTGCCGAGACGGCCTGGCAGCAGGAAGGCCATGATGCAGCTGGTTCTGCTGAGGCTCTTCGGTGGCCTGTGGACACTGCTGTTCTCTGGAGTCCTTGCAGGACCATCCTGTGTGTCTGTCTGTGTCCTAGTTTGCTCTTCTGACAAAGACATTGATTCTAACACAATAGGGCTTACCAGTGACTTCCTTTACCTCACTTACTGCTCCAAATATAGTTACTCTCTGATGTCCTGGGGGTTAGGACCTGTGAGTTCAGGAATTTGGGGACACAAGGAGACCAAGAGGAGCAAGTGGAGATTGAGGCCGGGGTGCTGTGGGGGCCATGGGGGTGAAGCACAGCGGTGCTCCGGTGAGCATGGTGAGGCCAGATGCCACAGTGCTGGACAGCAGTTGGATGCCTAGTTTGGAGGGGGGTGAACGAACGCCTTGTGTAGGCGGAGTCAGGATGTAGTCTTGAAAGTGCTGTCAGACCAGAGTCCTTCAGGATTTGAGTGTCTATGGACAAAAGAGCTGAAGGATGACTTTATCAGAAATGGAGACTGGGCTGAGGAGATAAGTCTTGCTTGGATACGCTGAGCAGGCCAAGATAGTCCTGGGGTGCGTCAGGCTAGGGATGAGAAGGTTCTAGAGTCAGACACAAGGCAGTTGCCCTACACAGACTACCTAAACATGGAGAGCAGACAGATCCTTTCTTACTACTGGAGAAGACAAGAGGTTTTCGGACCTAGCACTCTTGGATTTTGGAGTGAGGAAGACAGTGAGGAGCCAGGCTGCTGATGGCCAGGCCTTACTGCTAGTTTTCTGAGGTCAGTAGACTACTGGGGGAAACATCCTGATCTGTGTTCCAGCACAGCACTTGTGCCCCCAGACACATGGGCTTCTACAAGGTGGATGCCTCTTGAGCGTGCCACAGCCCAGCCTGGCATCCTGCACTTAGTCCTACTCAGACAACCTCTGCCTGGATTGGCCCTGGGACGCTGTAGTGAGGTTTGCCTTATAGGACCGACTCTGCAAGATGCCAGTTGCAAATCCAGGGGGCCTTTTGCCCCCTTGCTTAAGTTGGGGTTCCAACTCCCTCTGGAGAGCAGTCATTTGCTAAAATAACTCACCATCTTCAGGGAAGTGCTTCCTTCCCTTCGACTGGTGTGATGTGGAAGGGACCAGGAAACAGCCACATTGTCGAGGTGCACAGGGTGAGACTGGGACTGGTGTACGTGAGCTCTGTACCCCCTGGAGTCCCCGAAGTTCAGCCCTTGCCTCTGTGGAGGCTGGGGGGAGGGTGGGAGACCCACCGTTTGGTCCTGACTGGCTTTTCCAGTGACAGGCCTCTCCTTGGGCGGTGAGAACTTAGCAAATCCTCTTCGTTGTTCAGGTGTTTTCAAGGACTTGGGGAACTCTGTGGGAAAGACCAGCTGTATTTCACATTTCATCATTTTTTGGACCAGTTTTACATTTCAAAAGCAAGTTGGGAAAAGGGGGAAGGGACGAGATAACTCAGTGGTCTAAAACGCCTGCTTAGGCAAGCTTGGGCAACCTCAAGGACCACCGTTTGATCCCTGGCACCACTTGCTGCGTCAGCCCCACCCACCCCCAGGGTGGGCTGAGCAGGCCATCACATTACAAAAAAAGAAGAAAAGAAAAAAAAACAAGTGGGTGCTGGCGAGGTAGCTTAGCGGTCTAGGCAGGGGTAGGGGACCAGTTCAATCCCTGGCACCACATGCTATACCAGCCTTGCCTTTGGCAGGGGCTGAGCCAACATTAAAGAAAAAAAACAGCAAGTTAGTCAGAAGGTCAAAAGCACAGGGAGCTTCCACACCCCTCGAGCTGGCGTCTCTGCCTCAGGGTCCTGCGTGCCGCGCTGCGTGCTCAGCAGCCCAGGACCGCAGGCCGGGCCTCACTCTGCTCTGTGCGCTCATTTGTAGGCTGTCTCCCTCTCTAAGTGCAGACACAGTGTGCCACCTTTCCAGCTGTGGGTGTCAGGGAAGGATCCCTTCTCCAGAGGTCTCACCACACATGGCCTTCATTAGAGACAGCCAGAAATGTGCTACTGCAGTTTCCCAGATCAGGGTCACCAGAGGAGGGTGACGCACAGAAGGGACAAGAACAGGCCTTGGTGGAGCAAGCCTGTTAGCCCAGGATCCTGGGAGGCCAGGTCAGGATTGCAAGTTCAGGGCCAGTTTAGTGACATAGACTCTGTTAAGGTTTGTGTCTGACTGTCCCTCCAGACCTCATTTGGTCACTGTTATGGTTTATGTCTAGTTGTCCCCCCAAAGCCTCATGGAGTCATTGGGCAGGGACTTCTAGAGTTTGAGACTTGATCCATGATCCCTGGGATTACAGGATTTAGTACTGATGGGATTATGGGTGGAAGTACTTCCGGGATTATGGGTGTAGTCTAGGGCGGGAGCTAAGGTGGAGAGCCTGAATGTAATATACAGAGAGACAGAGAGACAGACTGGAGCTCGAGCTGGTGCTGCTGCTCTGCTGCCCTGTTTGGTTGGCTGCCTCTGCCACCATTTTGCTGCTGTTCTGCCGCCATGAACTGGATGCTCTCCGCCCTGCTCCACTCAGCCTTGGGCCAGCCAAATATGGACTGAAACCTCTACGAACTGTGAGCTAAATAAACCTTTCCTTCCTTCATTTTGAGTGTTGGGCATTTGTCCCAGCAACGAGCAAAAAGTAACTAAAACAGTCACAGAGTGCTGATTTTTCAGACACAGCTGAATCTAGTTTATGGTTGGCTCTTGTGTCCTGCTGGGAGTGATGGCGTGAGGGCTCCAGCCACCCTTGGGAGGGCAGTCTGAATAGAATACAGGGGACGAGAAGAAGCCTGCGTCCCACTTTTACTTCCTGCTGCTTTTGCTGTCTTCTGTCACCATAAGTGCTGTCCCTCAGCCTTCCCACCCTACTTACTAGTTGATTATGGACTGAAACCTCTACAAACTAAGCCAAACAAACCTTTCCTCCCTTAATTTGGAGTGTCAGAAAAAAGTAACCAAGACAGATTCTTGCCTAAAAGTAAAAATAAAATCTGGGGATGTAGCTCCATATAAAGGTCCTGGGTTTACTCCTCAGTACCACATACAAAAACAAAAGAGAAAGTAACAGATGAGTGTATTTTTAGAGCAAAGGAAAGAAAGAGTTCGATAGCCTTGTGACTTACTCTGATGTGGCTTTGAAGGGTAGGTGCTGTAGTGGAAAGCTTCCTGTACAATTAGTGTTTGGAAAAGCTGTCACAGCTAAAGCATGAAGGGATGTAAGTCAGCTGCATAGTACTACAGTGAAACCTGAGACAGCTGCCTGATACAAAGAAAAGGAAGGAGTGGGGCCCTAGACCCTTTGGGGAACTACCCCCTCCTCTCACAGGGCCTGCCACACCACCCGGACCTCTGGGACCAAGCCTCCAGCATCTGGCCTTCACGGGGCATTCACCTAAACCATAGCAGGAAAGCTGTTTCATCTGAAAATCAAGTTCACATTCCTCTGGAATGTCCATCTGCTGCGTGGCTGGGCCACTAAGGATGTGTTCTTGTAGAGCAGTGGTCTCTGGCCCCAGATCCTACTTCTTCAGTCTCCTCAGTCTGGGAGACTTAAGAAACTTGTCTCCCAGGCCAGGCGTGGTGGCGCACCCCTGTAATCCCAGCACTAGGGAGGCTGAGGCAGGAGGATCGGTGCAAGTTCGAGACCAGCCTGGGCTACAAAAGTGAGCTCAAGGTCAGCCTCAACTGCATAGCGAGACCCTGTCTCAAAAAGACAAAAAAAAAAAAAAGAAACTTGTCTCCTAGAACAAGTATTATCTAAGGGTGGTGAGCACAGTCTCACCTGCCCCCTTGTTTACCCTGCAGGTGCCCATCACCCAGCAGAAGCTCCCGAGCGGTGTGTTCTTGGGCACCCAGGGCTCAGCTTTCATGTGCTTTTCGCATCCATGCAATTCCAGTCCTTTGACAGCATGTTGGAGTCCTAGCACGGACACATGCCTCCTCCTACACCTTTGTGAGGAGAAGGTCCTCTGCTGAGAGTAGTCATCCTCAAGGCTGAGCAAGTATGGACTTTGAAAGGGACACACATGGAGCAGTGGGGGAGGGGGACACCCATGTGGCCAGCACAACACCCGAGCCAGCCCTGGTGGTCAGTGGGATGACGGTGACCAGGCAGACCTGCCTCACATCCTCCTTTCTAGTTGAGGGTCCTTGGTCTGTTGACTTTTAAAACCAAAGCACTTGGCATATTAAAAATGTAAAAACTTTTAGTACTTAGGGATTCTAATGTATATTAACTTTTCTAAGTCTTGTTTAGGGTTAATACACAGGTTGGCCATCCCTTTTCTGAGGTGCTTCACACAGAAGTACTTCTTTTTTTGTCTTTTTTTTTTTTTTTTTTTTTTTTTTTTTTTTTTTTTTTTTTTTTTTTTTTTTTTTTTTTTTTTTTTTTTTTTTGTCTTTTTGAGACAGGGTCTCGCTATGCAGTTGAGGCTGGTCCTGCGCTCACTTTTATAGCCCAGGCTGGTCTCGAACTCGCACCAATCCTCCTGCCTCAGCCTCCCAAGTGCTGGGATTACAGGTGTGAGCCACCACACCCGGCTTTTCAGAAGTGCTTCTGATTTTGGTTTGCTTTAGATTTTGGAGTATTTGCAGAAGCTCTTATCACTTGAACACATCCCTAATTCAAAAATCTGAAATGCTTGAAAATTCAAACTTTGTAAGGTTTGATATGATGTACCTATATGATCCTGAAAATGTTTCAAACTTTGGGTTTTCAAATTAGGGAGGCTGGGGGCCCGGCGGGATGGCTCAGTGGTCTAAAGCGCCTGCTTGGGGAAGCTTGGGCGGCTTCAGGGACTGCGGTTCGATCCCCGGCACCACATGCTGCGCCAGCCCTGCCCTCGGGGCGAGCTGAGCCGGCTATAAAAAAAAAAAAAAAATGAGTGAATAAACAAAGGTTCTGAAACAAGAAAAAAAATAAATAAATAAAAAATAAACAAATTAGGGAGGCTCACCTGATAACACTTCATAAAACAGAGAAACCAGTCATTTGCGCTTGGACACTGATGCCCTCCGCTGTGTTAGAGTCGTTCTGTGCACTGCATCTGCCTGCGTTCTGAGGTCCACAGGATGGTGTCGTCATTTGTGCTTTACGCAGTCCTCTATATTTTAAGTATATTAGGAAAAACAGTCTGGACATCTGAGTTACCTGGTGGATTTTTTTCTCATCTTTCAGTGAATTGGTATTATTTTTTAGCAATTGTGAATAATTTTGTTTAGCATTCATTTTTTTTAGTTGAAGTAAAATTGCCATATCACAAAATTCACCCTTATGGTTTACAAATTCAGCAGTTTATAATACATGCATTCTATAGACAGCATCGTGCAAACGTCACTGCCGCTGTGTATTTCAGCCTTAAAGAAGCTTGCTGCCCATGAGGAGTCACAGCATTCCCTGCTGGCTCGTCACTCCCAGAGACCACTGTTTTCCCCTTCATCTCTGGATTGGCCTGTTCTGAGCGTGCCACATGAGTGGAGTCCTATATTTAGTGGCCTTTCATGTTGCATAATACTCTGAAAGTTTACTGATATTGCAGCATATGTTAGTACTGCATCTCCTTGTGTGGCTGAATAGCATGTCATTATAGCAACGTAGGGAATTAAAGGTCACTTGGGTCATTGTGCTTTTTGGCTGTCATGAGTGGTGCTGCTGTCCACAGTGCAGGACAGGTTTTTGTGTGCATATGTCTTTTCACTTCTTGGATATATGTGACCCTGCTGGATCATATGGGAACTACACCATGTTTAAGGTTTGGTTATTAGTGTTGGTGTTGAATTGGGAGCTATGTACAACTTTCGTTGCACATGTTATTTACAGACATTTTTCCCGTTGAGTTGCCATTTTACTTTCTTGATACTGGTCTGTGAGGTACAGGAGTTTTTAATTGTAATGAAATCCAAGTCATCTCTTTCCTTTTGTTGCTTGAGCCTTAAAACGTCATACCCAAGAAATCATCACATAATCCAAGGCACAAAGATTTGTGCCTAGGTTCTCTCATAAGACCTTATGGACTTACCTCTCACATGGAGGTCTCTTACCCTCTGAGGAAATTGCGGTGGGTAAGACAGGGCTTCCCCTTGGCTGCTTTGCCTGGGGCTAGCTGGCTATCCCAGCACTGCTTACTGCAGAGATCAGTCTGTTCTCACCAAGTGGTCTTCGTACTCTAGTTGGACATTTGTTGGCCGTAGAGGCATGATTCATCTCTGGACTGGCCTCTGTGTTCGTTATCAATGCCACCCTGACTTTTATTCAGTACTGGGAATTGAACTTAGGGCCTTGTGCATACCTGGCAAGCACTCTGCCACTGAGGGATACGTCCTCAGCCCTCCCCTGTCTTGATTAGAGGAGTTCTAACGTTGGCACGTGTATCCTTCAACTTTGTTTTTCTTTTGCAATATTGTTTAGTGTTGTGGGTCCCCGTTTCATGCAAATCCTGGGACCAGTTTGTCAATTTCTTAAGAAAAACAAAGTAGTTCTCCGCCCCTCATTTACACATACTAAGACTTGAACCCAAGGCTTTTGTCCTGGCTTATATTTCCATCCCTTTTTTATTTCTTTTAAGCAGAACTAAGTCACTTAATTTGTCTAGAATGAGCTCAGATTTAGCATCCTCCTGCCTTGGCCTCTTAAGAGCGCTGGAAATACCAGCATGTGTCATATCACCTTGGCCAGCCCTTGCTAAATTCTGCTTTTGATAGTAGCCTTTTGGGGATGACGTGATGCTTTTTTTTTGTTTGCCTTTTTTTTTTTTCAATGGGACTGACCTCAAACTGCTGATTCTTCTGCTGTGCTTTAGGATTACAAGCTCCCTTAGTTAAGTCTTCTCTTGAGGCTGGGACAAATACCCGACACCAAAAATGAAGGAAGTAAAGGTTTATTTAGCTCACAGTTACTAGAGGTTTCAGTCCATACTTGGTTGGATCCAAGGCAGAGAGGCACAATGCAGAGAGGCACAATGCAGAGGCCAGCAGTTCATGGTGTCAGAACAGCAACAAAATGGTGACAGAGGGAGCCGGGCGTGGTGGTGCACACCTGTAATCCCAGCACTTGGGAGGCTGAGGCAGGCGGATTGGTGCAAGTTCGAGACCAACCTGGGCTACAAAAGTGAGCTCAAGGTCAGTCTGAACTGCATAGTGAGACCCTGTCTCAAAAAAAAAAAAAAAAAATGGTGACAGAGGCAATCAACCAATCAGGGCAGCAGAGCAACAGCCTGAGTCTATCTCTCTGTCTCTATGTCACAATCAGGCTCTCTGCCTCAGCCTATCTGCCTTATGCCACACCCATAATCCCAGGACTCAGACCCATAATCCCATCAGCACTAAAACACATAATCCCAGTGGATCATGAGTCAAATCTCAAATTCTAGAAGTCCCCACCCCATGATTGCATGAGGCTGTGGGGGAACAACTAGCCATAAACCGTAACACAAGCATATACCACCATACCTGGCTGAGTGTTATCTTACTATGGTTTCCTGATTACTGATTTAAGCTTTTCTTTTTTAAAACACGGTACCTGTGATTGACCTCAGGAGCTCTGAGCTATATCCCATTGCTTTATTATTCTTTGAGACAAGATCTAGCTAAGTCACCCAGGTTAGGCATAAACTCATGATCCTCCTGCCTCAACCTCCAGGAGTGGTAGAATTATAGGCATTGTCTCAGTTACTGTTCTCTCCTTGCTGGGACAAATACCCAGCACTCAAAATGAAGGAAGAAAAAGTTTATTTAGCTCACAGCCAGTGGATGTTTCAGTTCATATTCAGCTAGCCCCAAGGCAGAGTGGCACAGGGCAGAGAGCAGCCATCATGGCAAAGAACAGAAGAGCAAAGGGAGTGGCGGCAGCTCCTGCAGCTACCTAGCCTCTCTCCCCTTCTCACGTTGTAGTGCAAAACAGATTACCTGTCCCAGGGCAAGTGCAGCACCCACACCCACAATAATTGACCGCAAACCAGAGACACTGCCCCACAACTGCATGAGGCTTTGGGGAACACTTACACACAAGCCACAGCAGTCACGATGCACTGCACTGGCCTTGTGTGGTGGATTTACAACTGGTGGTCAACCTGCAGTGGCCAGCTAGGCTGAATCGGCATGATGCTGAGCTTGGAGAGGCCACTGAAGGATTGTTGCCAGCAGCATAAGAAGAACCTGAGGGGAAGATGTGCTGTTGGTTCTCCTGGGGAAGTTTCTCCCTCTGGCTTTACTAACATGAACTTGGATGAGGACGGCTGTGGCACCTTGTTGGGGATCTCTGGTCCTTTCCTTGAGTGTCACTCCCTGGCTCCAGCGCCAACCCTCAGCTGCTGGCCCAGGTCCTTCACCCCACTGGCGTAGACTTTCTAGCTTCTATTATTGTCCTTGGGGCCTTTCCAGCACAGATCTGTCAAGCAGATTTTTTTGCATGCAACATTGTCATGACCTCTAGGCCTCCAGCTGGACTTGTGGAGGACATTGCTGTGGGCGCTAGGTTTTCCGCTGGACCCATGCAGAACTGTATCAGGTGGTCTAGGTGCCCAGCTGGGTCCTTTGGGTCTTTAGTGTGTGGCCCGATCTCTTGCCTGTTTTTGTATGTGACTCTTTGGGTCACTATTATAAAATTATCCTATAAATTATGTGTCCTGTATTAAATTGTTTCCCTCGAAAGCCCTGACTACAATCACTTATTCCTCTGCTTTTTGGTCATTTATATACTTTTTGCCAATGTTTTGCTTTCCATCCAGTTTTTTTTTTGTTTTTGTTTTGTTTTGTTTTTTGTTTTTTTGTTTTTTTGTTTTTGAGACAGGGTCTTGCTATGCAGTTCAGGCTGGCCTTGAGCTCACTTTTGTAGCCCAGGCTGGTCTCGAACTCACATCAATCCTCCTGCCTCAGCCTCCCAAGTGCTGGGATTACAGGCGTGAGCCACCACGCCTGGCTCCATCCAGTTTCATAAGAGGCATTGGTCTACTTTTCCCTTGATTACTTTGTCTGACTTTCATAATGGAGCAGTACTTCCATTATTGGGATGTGTTCTTCAGATGTGTTTTTGAAGAGTTACACAAGACTGATACATTCTATTTTCTTTGAATTTTTGGTAGACTTTATCAGTGAAGATAAATTTGTTCCCAGCTTTCTTTTCTATTTCAGTTCTGTCCTTTTTTATGACTTTCTGGGCTGGAGCGAGAGCTTGGCAGTCTAAGCCCCTGCCTGACAGGCATAAGGACCTGGGTTCAATCCCTGGTACTGCATGCTGTGCCAGCCCCGCACCATGCTGGCCACTGAAAGCAGGTGTGGTAGTGCACACCTGTAATCCCAGCACTGTGGAGGCTGAGACAGGAGGATCACTGAGTCGGAGCTGCATAGTAAGGCTGTGTACCAAAAAAAAAGACTGCCTTGTGAGTCATGTCCACAGTGTACATCTTCACAGGCTCTGTGCAAGGCGTCCGGGTCTCCCCCTGGGAAGTCCTTACTCTCAGTCCTCAGCCTGATGCCCATGAGGTCCAGGGTGTCCTTCTTGGTTCCAGTCTCTTCTCTTTCTTAGTCATTTTAGCTAAAGACTGGTCAGTTTTGGCCATCTGAAGATTCTCTTATTGCTTGCTACCTATTTCACCATAATCTCTACTGTGATATTCTTCCATTTGCTTTGAGGTCAGTTTGCACTTTGTCAAGTTTCTAGAGGGGGAAGTTTAGTCTCTTTAATAGAAGATGAGCGTTCTTCTGACGTTTGGAATCAGAAGCTTGTTGGAGTTTAGAACATTTGCACATGCATACATTGTCTTGGGATGGATGCACGTCACGCAGGACATTCACTTATAGTCAGGTATGTGTTACAGTTTTCCCTGCAACTGGAACGTGAGTGCTACTCATCACATGAAGGTATATGTGGGATCTTTTTGTGAGATCAGATTGGCACCACCAAAGCTTCAGGTTTTGGATTAAAGAAGTTTAATCTGTGTTTACAGTAATAAATTTCTTGCTAAACAATACTTTAGCTGTAGTTCACAAGGTGTGATTCTTTTTTTTAAAGAATTATTTATTTATTTATTTTCTTGTTTCAGAACTTTTGTTTATTTATTCATTTTCATGGCTGGCTCAGCCTGCCCTGAGGGCAGGGCTGGCGCAGCATGTGGTGCCAGGGATCGAACCACGGTCCCTGGAGCCGCCCAAGCTTTCCAAAGCAGGCGCTTTAGACCACTGAGCCATCCCGCCAGGCCCCAAGGTGTGGTTCTTGCTTTTTATTTTATTTTCTAATTTTCTTTGTAATTTCTTCAGTCATGCTCAAAGGCTGGGCTTTGGCAAGCTGCGTAAGTTGTGGTAGGCTGCGCACATAGGGGACTTTTTTTTTTTTTTTTGTCTTTTTGAGACAGAGTCTCGCTATGCAGTTGAGGATGGTCCTGAGCTCACTTTTGTAGCCCAGACTGGTCTCGAACTCCCACCAATTCTCCTGCCTCAGCCCCCTCGAGTGCTGGGAATGTAGGGAACTTTTGATAGTCAGTGTGCATTGCAGTGTGTTCAGGGCTTGGAGCCGGCCTCTCCCACCCAGAGCAGCCCTGCTCTCTGCCCCTGACTGCCATTGGGGCGGGGGGCAGCTCTGTTCCCCACACAGCTTCTGCATTTGTGCACCCCAACCTTGTTGAAGGCTCCAGCTATTACCACAGTATTCATTTAGCATTTTGTTCAGTGCTCACTAGATATAAGCAGTCCTTGGGGGTACACCTTAACATAAGCTGTGAAGATTCTGTTTATTATTATTGGCCTCAGAATAAAAGTACAAACACAATTGTAGAAATCAGTTAACACTACTGGCCTGAATTTTGTTTCTATCTGCTTTTGTATGTAAATTAATTCTAAGAAGAAATTTCGCCATAAAGTACATATTAAAGATGAACAGTTCTAACTTTTGAAAAGTCCTTTTACATAGAATGAAAACTTACTTCTGAAAATGATTATATAAATAATAATGTAAACACACAGAACTATGCGTAAAACAGATTAAGAACAATCTCTTATGCACAATGGATCAAAAAATGAAGCTCTGTTATAAACACATTAATTTGGGATATACTGCTGTTACATGGCTACACATATACATATATAGCATAAAACAGATTCTGACAATGTTTCTGATGATGTTTTGCTTTCCAGCCCCAGCCACTAGAAGGAAAAACATCATGAGATCTGTTTCTTTCTCTCTACCCAGGAAGGCTGATCATTGCTAATGCTTTGTCTTAAAAACTGCTCCCCAAGATACAGGGTAGCCGTGCCAGTTAAGTTCTGTCTGCTGCTCACTGTGCAGCTGGCATA
>PVJA010026166.1:17409-30051 GCA_004027025.1 Myocastor coypus | reverse complement strand
GCCACCACGCCCGGCTTCTATCCTCTTTTTGTTCTAGTCGCTTTTGATGTTTCCTGACCCCTTGAGGTGTTGTTTTTGCACCATGCCATCCTGCCTTGGAGCCGGCTGGTTATGGACTGAAACCTCCACAAAATGAGCTAAATAAAGCTTTTTTTTCTTAATTTTGGGCACCTGATTTTTTGTCTTGACAATGAGAGAAAAATAGTCAAGACAAAATTTGGTACTAAGAAGTGGGATTATTGCTGTGACTATACCTGACCATGTGGTTCAAGAGCCTTTAAGAATGGCTTGTGGGAAGAGTTTGGAAAAGTCTGAAAGAGTAGTGCTGGCACACCTTGTGCCGTTCTGTATGGGAGAGTCTGGTCAAAACTCATAAGGCCAGAAAACCAGAAAAATAAACAGGCTCAGAGGCTCCTGCTGGAAAGAAGGACTACAATGGCTGTTGAACTCCAGATAATGTATGTTATGGCTTGCTGGAAAATTATTTTGCTTATGTCCAGAGACTGAGATTAGGGATGGTGAGTTAATTACTTTGAAAGAAGAAGTTTCAAGGCAGTCAAATATTGAAATAGTGGCGTGGCTATTGTTGGAGGCTTTCAGCCAGATCTATGTTGAGAATCAAGAGCAAAGAGCCCAGCAGGATGATTTCAAGCATCGTGATTTTTGCTGGAAAGAAAGCTCTAGATTGCAAGGATAGAGCTGAGGGGATCTTAATTATTGAGAAGTAACAGGAGAATAGATAAGATGGTAAGAGCATCACAATAAGCAGCAGGACTCTACCATTTGCAGCTTCAAAACTGCAAGAGCTTTGAAAGAATCTGCTTTGAGGAGAAAGCTGCAGAGTGCCATGTACCAGAATGGTGGCAGTATAGAGAATTTGTTCCTCAGAATTGGATTAGAAGGGCTGGGTAGATAGCTCAGTAGAGTAAGTGCTTGCCTGGCAAGTTCAGGGTCCTGAGTTCAATCCCTGGTTCTGGAAAAAAAGAATTATCTTGAGAGTGCCCACTAATCCAGGCACTCATCCCTTACAGCCAAGAGAGAAAGTCTGGCAACTGTTCTGGCTGGCTGCAGACCTTGGCATCATCCACTGGGCATTGGCTTTAGATGCATGCAAAGTGCAATAGTTATGGGGTTAAAAATATTTTCACTTCAATTTCAGAAGGCCTGAGAGACCAGGAGTGTACCCCAGAGAGGGCAGTGTATGAAGCTGTGAGTGTGAAGCTAAAGGTGCAATGGAGACCCCAGAAATTTGAAAAAAATCAGAGATGTGGATTGTCTGAGGAAAGCTGCAAGGAGGGAGCAAAGTAGGCCTGGTAGAGAAGCCATAGGAGCTATACCACCAAAAGTGTCATCAGAGTTAAGTCACTTAAGCTCTTGGAATCTCCCAATTTGCTACAGATCATTACAGATGCTGGACATCCTACTACAGGATTTAGTGTTTGCCCTGCTGGATTTTAGATTTGCTTTGGTCCCAATCCTTTGTATTCACATTTGTAACTTTTGGAAAGAAAATGTTTTTCTTGTGCCATTGAATGTTGGAAGTGTTTAACTTTTCATTTGTACAGAGGCTAGCAGCTAAGTTTGCCTTAGATATCAGAGGCTTGTGACTTGGACTTTTCAGCGATGCTCAGTGTCAGAATTTTAGCAACACTTAGAGATGGACTAAATGCCTTTTTTATGAAGGGATGTGCATAAGTCTTTGAGAGGCCAGTGGCAGAATGTTATGATCATAATGTAATATAATGTTGATAGACTTAATACCACTTCTTAACAATGCTAGTATTGTTAAACCCAGGTTACAATGTTGAAGTTGTGAGATGATATGAGTAAGCATGACTTTGCATCTGAAAACCCTTTTACAGAAATGTCTGGTTGCCAAGTTGATGAGCAGTGGATTGTTATGGTTGACACATAGTGCCAACTTGAAAAGTTTAGAAGTTTAACCGAGCCACTCAGCAGAGGACCAGGATCCTCCCTGTAAATACCCTCATCCTCTGCAAGAGAAAAGCACAGAGATGACATGAGTGCCACACCCACCCCAGGGTGGGTAGCTTCCTTACAATATAAGGGAGGAAAGGAGGTTAGGCCCCCTTCTTGCTCCTGTTGCTTTTGCTGTCTTGTGATGCCTTGAAGTGTTGTTCCTGTGCCATGTCACCCTACCAAGAAGCCACCTGATTAGGGACTGACACCCTCACAAACTGTGAACTCAATAAGCCTTTCTTCCTTTAATTTTCAGCATATGGTATTTTTTTTTTTGTCTTTTTGAGACAGGGTCTCACTATGCAGTTGAGGCTGGCCTTGAGCTCACTTTTGTAGCCCAGGCTGGTCTCAAACTCACACCAATCCTCCTGCCTCAGCCTCCCGAGTGCTGGGATTACAGGCGTGAGCCACCACGCCCGGCTTAGCATCTGGTATTTTGTCTTAGGAATAATAGAAAAGTAACCAAGACAGGAAAACTGGAAAATTCATAGATATGTAGAAATTAACATATTCTGGAACAGCTAAGGAATAAAAACAAAGAAATTAGAAAATGAATTTTAAGATAAATGAAAGTGACAACACAGTTTATCAAAACTTGAGGGATAAGGGCCAGCCAGATAATGCAGCAGATTAAAGTGCCCGCTTAGGCAGATGCAGGGGCTGGGGGCCCAATCCCTGGCCTGCCATGCTGGCCCCGCCCCCGGGGTGCACTGAGATGGCGATCAAGACTGGGTGCAGTGGTGCCTTACTGCAGTCTCAGCTCTTAAGAGACTGAAGACAGGAGAATCCTTACAAGTCTGATCCATGTGGTGAGACCCTGTAGACCCTGCACCAAATACAAAAAAAACAAAAACAAAAACAAAGAAACCCAAAACCTTAGTGTATGAAATATGAGTAGTAACAAGAGGAAAGCTTATGGTGATAAATTCCTGCATCAGAAACAAAAACCAAAAACCAAAAAACAACAACAAAAAACCTATCTCAAACCTACCATTTTGCAACCCAACCAGAAAAAGAAGTCATAGACACTTAGAAGTAAAAAAAAACAAAGATTTAAACAAAAGTAAATGAAATAGACTAAAGAAAAATTAGAAAAAATCAACAGAGTTCAAAGTTGCAGTTTTAAATATAAAATTGCCAAACTAAGACTCGAATCAGAAATGGAGGAGGAAGCATTATGAATGACAGCACAGAAAAGCATCATGAGGCTGCTAGTGTTGTGGTTTGGATCTGTAACCTTAAAATGTTATGAGTTTTGAGCTGGGGCTTTGGGAGGGTGATGGGATTGTCAGGGGGTGCAGCAGGCATTGGTGGATTAGTTCACTGATGAACTTATAGCTAAATGTGCTGCTAGCACGTGGGGCCTGGTCAGAGGGGGATCTCACCTCGAAGCGTCTGCCGTCGGCCATCACTCTTTGATTGCTCGCCTGGGTGCTTGAGCAGCTTTCCTCTGCCAGACCTCCCGCCCTGCTCTTCCTGCCTTCCAGCCAGCTGACTATAGACTGAATTCTCTAAAAACCTTGAGCCAAAAATAAACCTCTCTTGATTGTGGCTGTCAAATAATGTGTCTCAATAACAAGGAAAGCAACTAACACAGACTTAACTCAGAAAAAAAAAAAAAAAATGGAAAAATTCTTAAAAACATATAACCTACCAAGGCAGAACCATGAAGAAATAAAATATTTGAGCAGATCTTTAATAACTAGCGAGGAGAGTCAGTAACCAAAACCCTATTACAATTTAGAACCTAAATGTCCCACAAAAGTCTTGTTCAGAGATGGGGGCTGCTATACACAGTTCACGGTGAGGTCTGCTTGGACAACGTGGGCTTTGGTGCTGGTATCCATAGAGATGGCTTCTTGTCCCTGGCTGGTCCTCCCCTGTCAGCTTCTTCATACCATGAGGTAAGAAGCTTTCCTCTGCCAGGCTCTTCTTCCATGCTTCTCCTGCTTTAGATTTAGAACTAGCTGATCCTAGACAGAAACCTTTGCAACCATGGGCCAGGATAAATCCTCAAATCACATAGTGTGTTTTCCCACAACAGAAAGCTGAGCAATAGAAACTTTCAACAGATGAAAGCCCAGATGCAGCTGGCCTTACTGGTGAATCCTATCAAATATTTGAAAAAGAGGGGCTGGGGAGATAGCTCTGTGGCACAAGTGCTTGCCTGGCAAGTGCAAGGTTGTGAGTTTGAACCCCGGTCCCACAAAAAAAACAAAAAAACAAAACAGATGAATAGAAAATAAAATGAAAAAATTCATTAACATGTTACATTGCCAGGAGGTGATCAGACTCCCAGATACCTAAAAAGGGTTGGGGGTGGGGAGGGATGGCAGGGAACAAAGAAAGGCAAAAGACACTGCTCAAGGTACACAGGCCCCGGAAGGAACCTGCCTCGAGTGGACAGTCATCAGTCTCCGCAGTCAGCCCACTTTTATTAGCTAATGAAGAGCACAGTAGAAGGGGTGGTGGGCTTGGACTGTGGTGGACAGGGAAGGTGAGTGGAAAACAAGCTTGTCCTACGCCCAGATGCCTGCATTCTTTGCACTGTCCTCAGCAGATGTTATCTTGCCTTAGGAGCTGCGGTTAAGAGCTTTCTCTGTGCAGCCAGGAAGCAGACGGCCTTCCGCATACTTCTCTGTTCTCAAAGTCCTGGTTTTGAGATCATAGGACCCTAGTCACGTAGCCTGGTCCCAAACAGTTCCCCCTTTTCGTTTCTGTAATTGCAAGAGTTGCTGGGTTTGATGTACCCTGCAGCAGATTAGGAACAGAAACAAAAGACAACATGTTAGTATAATCAATCTAATGTAGAATCCAAAATGGGCCTTGAGGTAATTCCATGGATTAAGGCGATCAAAAGTATCAGCAAGTTTGTCCTAATCTTGAATTTGCTCATCAAAATTAGGGGTTTGTTGAGACATAAATACTGCTTCCCTTTGTTAGGCTTCAGATCTAAAATTAAGTTGCTGTGCTTAGCACCCTGTTTTTTTATTTTATGTTTGAAGGATGAATGGTTTGATTATTTGCAGAGGAAATAATAAAAATACCCACTGATGTTAAAATGACCTTAAAAGACTTGCTGTAGCTGCGAGCTCTCTATTAGATCTTCCGTGCACATAAAGGTAGCTTCTAAGACACTAATATAGGATTTCAATTTTGCATCAGTAGAGCACTGTATATTCCAAGCCGTGTCTACTGCTTTGATCCAATTGTCTACAAAATGAGCAGTCGATATAGAGTGAGTGAGAGTCACTGAGGACACGGCAACACTTGAGATGGACAATACTAAAGAGATAGTTCTAGCAACAATTAATCCCAACATTATTTTTGTTCTATGTATAGGATAGTTAATCAGAGACTATGACACACCAATAGCAGCAATGTTGGTCCATGGTGCTTATAAGGTTCACGGGCATCCAGACCCTGTACATACACCTTAAAGTGAGTAAAGTTTTGTTTACTGAGGTATTAGTGGGCACACAGTGACTCAAAATACATTTTCTACATGTAAAAAAAGTAAGGTTCTATTCAACAATTCTGTATAAAGAAGACATAAGGGCTGTATGTACATGTGAAAACTGTGTGATTTCCCCTGTCCAAATCTGGGCACTAGAAGCATTTGCAATAAATTTGGTTTAGGCTGGGGATGTAGCTCAGCGGTAGAGTGACTGCTTGGCAAGTACAAGGTCCTGCATTTGATTCGTGGTACCAAAAATAGACAGACAGACAGACAGACAGACAGACACAGATTTGGTTAAATGTCCTTTTCGTAGTAGGTCTATACAACAAGAAAGAGCTAAGGGCAAAAAGTTTATTGACAGGGTTCGGGCTTACTCTTAATGATGACCAGTGGCAACAAGGGGCTGAAATTGGATCCATGCCACACTAATTGTCTCTCTGCATAGGTATGGAGAGAACAGAAGCATCCCTTTCATAGTAATTAGTGTACTAATCTCAGCGGGCCATATGCCAGGCTGAACAGTCATTGTTTCTCCCTTCTAGCTTCCCACGAGGGCCCCAATCTATAAATTCAAATTGGTTTAGGTACTTTTTCACCCGCTGTCTCCTATATAAGAGGTTGTATGTGTCTCCATATGACATATAATGTGCACTTGGAGGAACATTAGGTGTGGAGGTAACCCACTCTTCTGAGATGCTAATAGATCTCATTCCCCAAAATATTAATTGTTTCCCACAACAGGCCATCCAAATCTGCATGTAAGCAGGTAGGTAGACATTAGATGGTAAGGTCTTATACTCAATACATAAGGGTAGATATAAAAAATGTGGTGTATAATTTAGAGTAATATTTGAGTCTACAAATCTAGGTCTGTAAAGGGTCCTGGAGCCTATTCTAATTGATCATGATAAATCTCAGGGGAAAGACCAGCCCATGTAAGAGGTTGTAATAAAGGAGGGTTCACTATTTACACCTACTTTGCTTTCCCAGACACTGACTTACACATAAAATGTAGGCAGTGATGGCCATCATGGCAATGCACATATCCTGTGATGTACATAATAAGCCTTGTCTTGTCATGAACTTTTCAGCCTCCTAGGTTTATTTTCTTTATTTGCCTCCATATCATTGGCCTTGCTGCCTGTATAGTCATAAGAAGCTGAGGCATTTCTTCCACGGTTATCCTCAAGAAGGCTTGCACTGCTGGGTGTGATGGTAGTAAACTCCATCACAGATTTGGGGGGTCTCTTCTCTCTGTGGTTGCATGTTCTAGGACAGCACCCACTGTGGTGTTCCATGACCTGTGTCTAACCTTTGACCCCATGTTATTAACTGCATTGGGCAATCCCACTTTCCTATTTGGACATCTTGCAATAGGACATGAGCCCTGGGCAGGCATATTGGCCATCCCTTTGTCAGTAAAGTTCAGATGTTTACTTTCTGCAAGCACGTTTGAAAGATTTGAAGGTAACAAGATCTAATTGTGCCTGTGGAGGCAACTATAGCTCCCCTTTTATTTCAGTGATTGTGTTTTTACATGGTGTGCATGTTCTCCTACGGTTTGGCCTTGAGGATTATAGAAAATGTCTGTGAGATGTTTAGTAGAAACAAACACATTGTAACCATCCAAAGGATTAAATGGGAATAACCTCCATTTTCCAAATATTATTCATTTAAAGCCTCAGGGGTTACATTCTTCACCAGAAACAGGATGAGGGACACATTGGCAAATAGGACAAGATAAGACAATTTTTCTGGCTTGTGACCGAGATAATTGAAATTCCTAGTTAGCTTTGCTATTTTGATGATGATAGGAATGAGAGCGTCTTGCTAAATCAAGAGAAGTAACATAAACTATGAGTGAACTGGCCTGTTTATTGCTGTAGGCAAAGGGCTCTGGTAAATTAAAATAAGACTAAGATGCCCAGTATAAAAGGTGGTAGAGTGACTTTGAATTGTCCTTTGCAACCTGGGAAATAGCTAGTATTGCAGCGGGAGCAATGAGTTCAATTATTACAGTTTCATCTGCATATTAAGCACTTTGAAACATAAAAGTATTTCCAGAGGACAGTTACTTCCTGTAAACCACCGTTGTCTTAGAAGTTGTATCCCTATAGAATATTAACAGACAACAGTTATATGGTTTACAGAGAAAATGTGAGCTCAAGAGCCACATACAGTATTTTAGCATGACAATCATGACATTATTTTTATTATACACTTAAATGTCCATCTTAGTATAGAATAACCTTTTAATCAAACATCTCTGGTACATAAAAAAAGTCCTCACCTAATTTGTTATCCTTCAACAGGATGTCATCAAAGAAGTCTGTGACACTGCCAGGTCAATTCAGTACCTGAACACTTTTAAGTGTAGCGACTCATGTATAAAATCATATAAGCTATTTAAAAAAAAAAAGAACTATCATCTTGCTGATGGGCACATGCAGGTTTAACAATACCTCTTATCACAAGTAACTAGAGCACAAGAAAAAGGCAGATATCTGAAACTAGAAAAAGGTTATCACCATCCATAATCATAGCTTTATGTTTTAGAAGAACCATACACTGCGAAGGCATGAATATATATATATTTTTTTGTTTTATTTTTTGTGGGACAGGGGTTTGAACTCATGACCTTGTACTTGCCAGGCAGGCACCTGTACCACAGAGCTAGCTCCCCGGCCCTGAATATATTTAGTATACCATGAAATTAGCAATAATGAGTGTTATAGTGTCCATTATTGTGAGTGTGCCACTACCATGTTTTGAAACTCTCATATTGTTATCTCTTATTAAAAGTAATTTTAAAAAGAAATTTAAATAAATAAATAAATAAATAAATGAGTGCTATAGCTATGTAGAAAACTTTGTCTCTTAACTTAGTTTTGTACCAAGAGCATCCTTTGATGAAAGTTTATTGTTTTATTCACAGAAAGCTTAACCTTTTGATGATGATTGATATAAATGTATCACGATAATATGTATAGAAATGTTTATTGGAGTGTCTCCCATAAGGCTATGGAAATTATTGGGGTCCCATTAGTGAACAACGAGTAGAAGAAAATCTTTTCAGGCATCTTCTCCTTTATTCATCAAGGGAAGTTTTGTCAGCAGGACTCTCCTAAGCCTAAGTGGTCCCCGTTTAATTATTTTTATTTATTTTGTTTAGGTATATGCATGCAAAATTGGAAGGAGAAAAGAAAGAAACTTATAATAAATTAAGAAGAGAAAAAAGTAAAAGAATTCAAAAAAGAAAATTAAGCACCAACTCCTCCTTTGCATAGACAAGCAGCAATCCACAGCACAGCTGTGCAAACCAGCCTTCTTGCACATAGCTATCGCCCTTTCCTCCACTTGCTCTCCTCAACTCAGTGATTTCTTCCTTTTGAACAGGTTCATTCCTTTTTTCCCATGTCATTTAATTATCTTTAATATTTTTGATGACTTACAAGAAGCAGGTCATAACAATTAACACATTGTTCATTCCTTACTTTCTTTTTGAGAAAGTTGAATTATAATAATTACCATATAAAACTAGTCAAAACTTTTATAGGTTACTTAACAGAGATCTTTTGTAATAAGAATTAGAAGGAATAAAAATCCTTTGCTCATAATCAATATTTTCTTCTGTATTTTATTTTGTCTTAAGAATTTTGGCAGACTGAGGCAGGGGGCTTTCTGAAAATTCCAAATCAGCTTGGGATACAAAGTTAATTCAAGTCCAGCCACTTTATAGCTCTTTTTTCATTTAGCCTCTAGCTCACTCAACTCTGTATCTTCTGTCTCCAATCAGAACTTCTTTTTCTTCTAACAACATTTGTGAGACCCCCTTCCCCCTTAAGACTTAGCATAGCTTGGGCCCACATTGAACTTTTAGAAGACTTAGTTCCTACATCTTGACAAGATTTTAAATAATTTCCAAAGTTTTCTGTGGCCTGACTGCCTCAAGAGCCTGTTCGTAATCTTCATTTGCATTCTCAAAAGGCAACTAGGGGCCTGCCAGATAGCTCAGCAGATTAAAGTGCCTACTTAGGCAGACACAGGGGTTGGAGGTTCCACTCCCAGGTCTGCCTTGCTGGCCCTGTCCACCAGGGTGTGCTGAGCTGGAGAATTGAAACTGGGTGTGGTGGCACATGCCTATAATCCCAGTGCTTGGGAAGCTGAAAATAGAATCATTACAAGTCTAACCTGTGTAATGAGACCCTGTAAACCTTGTAGACTCTGCACTTAAAAAAAAAAAAAAAAAGGCACCTAGGTGCTGGGGCATGAGAGATCTGTTTGCCAAGAAAAGCAGAAAAGGGGAGCCACTTCTCTGCTACACAGTTTCAGACATTAGAGTTAAGCAGTGTGAGGAAGACAACAAGGAGAGAAGTGGATCCCCCAGGCCCAGAAAAGATCTGAGGCTCAGATTGAAGCCTGGGCAGAGTAAAGACAGAAAGTGAAATGAGACAGGACTCACTGCACAACAGGAGAATTTGAAACGTGCGAACACAGAGCAACTGCTGGTGACCTCCAAGGCCACCACGAGGAGACACAGCAGTGCAGGGGAGAGATGAGGGACTGCACCAGCTGATGGAAATGAGTCTCATGGCTATCTTCATAGAGTGGCGAAGTTTCCAGAGAACAGAAATGGAGAGATGTGAGCCCATAAGACCACAGACAGGTTAAAGTGCAAAATACTCAAAATTGTGTTAATGTCAGCTTAGTTGACATGGAAGAGGCACAAAGGGGTTATGTCTTCACATAGAGTCCCCATCCTAATACCTGCTGTCATTTCTGGCTCATGGCTTGGCAGCCAAAAGTCCAAAGCAGTTGTGGAGAAAGAATTGATTAAGTGTGCACGGGACTGGCCAACAGATGACTGGGAGATGGCGTTTAAAGAAATAGGATTCGGAGTTAAGCTCTTGTCAGAAGATATGAGATCCTATTATATACTACGTCTATTACAACTAGGAAATATCAATAGTGATGAAACCAGAACAATGTCTCCCTTTCATTGCACTACCTGGCCAGCTTTTAGAGTCCCAAAGTCACCTGATTTATTTCTCAATTTCTTGTTTTTAATGTGAGAGGATCTGGCTTCTTGGACCCTGACCATGGCCCTGTGGTTGTCCAGGGCAGCGCAGGCTCTGGGCGCTCGGCACCTTCTCTCTGGTGGACACCTGTCCTGTTCTGATGAAAAGGGAGACGATACTATCATGAAACAAGTGTTACTGAATAGAATATGTGAAAATATCAAATGGGACTGATGCAGGCTCCAGATCAACGCAGATTCTCTTACTTGGGCATAACAGAAGGAGCAAAATATGCAAAGGGAGACTCAAATATACAGAAATTGTGGAAAGTGCTTTTTTTTAAGATAGGGTCTCACTTAGCAGATCAGACTGTCCTTTCACTCACTATGTATTCCAATATGGCCTCAAATTGGTGACAATCCTGCCTCAGTCTCCCCAGTGCTGGGATTACAGGTGTGTGGCTCCATGCCTAGAAGTTCTTTTTTTTTTTTTTGAACTGGGGATTGAACTCAGGGCCTTGCACTTGCCAGGCAAGCACTTATTCTACTGAGCTATCTCCCTACCTGCCCCCCTCTAACTTTCTGCAAAGCTTTATTCCAGAGGGGCTCAGGCCTGCCTTCCTCATGGTGGCCAGCACATTGCTCAGCTCCTCACACTTCCTCTTGGTGCAGATGTTTATCCCCACCCTTTTCATCAAACTCTTTATTTTAAGATGATAGCAAGTTTACATACAGTCAAAACAAAATAATTTCCCAAGAATTGCACCTATAGAAATTGGCCTCTAGGCCCAGTGGCAATATCTTAGACATTCAAGTTTATAGTACAAATATGACAACATATTAACAATAAAATAATGGAGACAAATAGCATTTTCATCACATGGATAATTCACAAAGAGTCTAACACTATTGGCAATAAAATACAGTAAGATCTATTTTTTATTTTTTAAAATAATTTTATTTATTTATTTTTGTTGTTTCAGAACTTTTGTTTGTTTGTTTATTTATTTTTATGGCTGGCTCAGCCTGCCCCGAGGGCAGGGCTGGTGCAGCATGTGGTGCTGGGGATTGAACCGCGGTCCCTGTAGCTGCCTAAGCTTTCCTAAGCAGGTGCTTTAGACCACTGAGCCATCCTGCCGGGCCCTATACAGTAAAATTTTAAAAACACACCTACCCTTTTCTTGATGAACTGGAGGGCACGTTTGTCCTTGGAGACCTTGAGCAGCTCTGCTTATAGGGAGCATGTGAAGCCACACACCTCCTAGATCATGTCACACATGAACTTGGTGTGTTTGGCAGGTGTCTGTGATGGTGGCTGTGCCTTGGTTTGTTCACATTCTTAGTCACCTTATGGCCCTTGTTGAGGCCCATGGCTGTGGAATAATGGTGGACCATGGCTACTGTTCTTCAGTGGTTGCTGTGGTGGAACCCCAGAAGAGTTTTCTAAGGAAGACTTATCTACTGCTTTGGGTCACTCTCCAAACAGAGTCATTACTGTGAAGTACAGTGGAAACAGAGAACAGCTGCCTAAGGGCCCATGCATGGGCTGTCCTCTCAGATGTAGGACCCTGGAGGAGAGCAGCCACAATGTCCTGTGGGAACACATCCAAGAGGACAGAAATGTTCACGTCTTGCAAATATTCCGCAGCTATAAATTTTGAACCACTGATGTGCAAAGACAGACCGAAGCCCACTCCAGAGCTGGAGTGAGGCTCACTAGCCCTTGATTGCCTCACAGCTGTTTGCTTACAGAGTCAAGGTCTCATCAGGGTGAGGAGCCCACCAGCAGAAGGCTTGCAGAACCTCAGTTTCACTGCATTGCTGTGCATTTTTGATGCATGTGCGACATGTGGAAAGGTATCAGAGAAAGAAATGAGAAGAGACTACTTTGTACTGTACTCGAATTCCTACTGTATTTTTAGATTTTTGGCAGTCTTAAGTATTTTTATCAGCTGGGCATGGTGGCACACATCTGCAATCCCAGCACTTGGGAGGCTGAGGCAGGAGAATCAGCGCAAGTTCGAGACCAGCCTGGGCTACAAAAGTGAGCTCAAGGCCAGCCTGAACTGCATAATGAGACCTTGTCTCAAAAAGACCAAAAAAAAAAAAAAAAAAAAAAAAAAAAAAAAAAAAAAAAAAAAAAAAAAAAAAACAAAAAAAAAAAATAAAAAAAAAAAACAAAAAA
>PVJA010026166.1:0-17309 GCA_004027025.1 Myocastor coypus | reverse complement strand
AAAAATCTGCATCACAGAAAAGGAAATAATTTACAGACTAAGAGTCAGCCCATAGTCAGGTGAGGTGGTACACAGCTGTAATTCCCAGATGAGAGAGGCCAAGGCAAGAGGATTGATCACTGTGACTACATAGTGAATTCAAGGCCAGCCTGAATTACACAATGACACGTTGTCTCAAAAACAGAGAGAGAGAGAGAGAGAGAGTCAGTCTACATAAAAGCAGAAAATATTATGAAATGTGAAAGCCATATACAGTGATATCTCAGTTTACAAACTTTGTTTTATAGATTTGGGGAAGATGGCTGTGGTGATGTTTGTCATTGGATGTGGAGTTTGCAAACTGAAACAGAATTCTGCCTGACACTCTTGTTTATGGACCAAATTGTTTGCAAACAGAAACATTCATAAACCAAGATATTACTGTATCTGACAAGGGGATAAAACACATTAAATCATCTGCTGGATGTGGTGGTGCACGCCTGCAATCCCAGCACTTGGGAGGCTGAGGTAGGAGGATTGGCATGAGTTCGAGACCAGCCTTGGCTACAAAAGAGAGCTCAAGGGCAGCCTGGACTGCATAGTGAGACCTTGTCTCAAGAAGACAAAAAACAGAACAAAACAAAAACCACACACACACGTACATTAAAACTCAGTAGCTTAAAAAAATCTAGTTTTCAAATAAGCAGAGAACTTGAATAGCCATATCTCCTAAAAAGACATACAAACAGCATACTATTTAATTTTTTCCCTCTTTTTAACTTTTTGACCAAATCTACATGCTTATATCTGATAATTTGAACAACTAATTTGAAGACAATAATATGCAATTTAGCAACTGTTGTTGACTTGCTACTGTTCAGTGAAATTCTGCAGCTTCTATTTTTTTATACTAGTTCTTAATTCTCTTTTAAAATAGCCAACAATATCTGAGAAGATGCTCAACGTTACTAATCATCAGGTGTTGGCAAGTATGCTGAAAAACTGAAACACTTCTACACCATTGGCAAGAACAGTAAACGATATGGCTACTATGAAGAACACTATGGAGGTTCCTCAAAACATTAAAAACGGAGCCATTAGCTGGGTGTGGTGGCTCACACCTGTAATCCCAGCACTTGGGAGGCTGAGACAGGAGGATCGGTATGAGTTCAAGACCAGCCTGGGCTACAAAAGCAAGCTCAAGGCCAGCCTGAACTGCATAAGGAGACCCTGTCTCAAAAAAAGACCAAAAAAAAAAAAAAAAGCCATCATAAAACTCAGCGATTCCCACCTCAGGTAAGCACTATAAAGAGCTGAAATAGGACCTTGAAGAAATATTTGTACTTTCATTTTTACCACACTACCATTCATAAAAGCCACAATGGGGAGAGGAGGGGGTTGGCCAAATAGCTTAGCAGATTAAAGCACCTGCAAGCAAGCACAGGGAACAGGGGTTCAATCCCTGGGCTGGCTGTGCTGGCCCCACCCCCGGGGCACACTGAGAAGGCAATTGAGACTGGGTGTAGTGGCAGGTGCCTGTAATCCCAGCTCTTGGGAGGCTGTAAACAGGCGGACCACTATAAGTCTTATCTAATAGTGAGACCCTAAACAGACCCTGAACACTCTGTAGATCCTTCCCTAAAACACGCACACACATGTGCACACACACACACACACACACACACAAGGCCACAATGGGGAAATCGTCTAAATGTCATCAATGAATTAATGGTTAAAGAAAATGCGAATTTGCACAAACTACAATCTTACTCAGCCTTAAAAAAACCAGAATGAAGCTGGAGGAGATATTAGTGAAACAAGACAGTCACAGGACAGATACTGCATATTTCACCTGTTAGTGGCATTTGACCACAGTCAAGCAGAGATCAGGATGATAGTTATCAGGAGTTGGGGGAGGAGGAGGAAATAGGGAGTTGTTGGTCCAAAGATACAGTTTTAGCTGTATGAGATGAGTCAGTGCTAGAGATCGGTTTTGTCTGAAGTTAGCAATTCTGCACAGTACACTTGAAATTTTGTTTTGCTGTGTATATAGCTTGGTTATAGAAAATTAGCCTAACATATATTCAAGGTCCTAGGTTTAGTGTCCAGCTCTAAAAAATAAAAATTTGTGAAGAACATCATAAGTCAAGATAAACATTCTTACACAAGAAATAAAAAAGAAAACAAGTTAATCAGGGTGGTAATCAGCAAGCACCTTCAAAGGGTCTTTGATGAAGTTAACAAAGACTTTTCTTTCTTCTTCTTTTTAAAATGAAAACATTGTTTTCCTTTTGAAGTTGGAGCAGCTTCCAGTTGGTTTTACACCGGGTGAACCAGGAGCAGTTTATCCTGAATTTCTGAACGATGGGTCAAGGCTGAACGTCGGTGAAAACTATGTAATGCATTTGTAATAAATCTACTCTTTTGATGCCTTGAAAAATGCTGAGACTCATATTGAAAATAAGGAATCTGAAGATTGTTCTTGTAAACAGCAAAAGGTTTCACTGTAACAATGGAGCATTAGTAATTCCCAAGGCCCAGATGGGGGTCTGGTGAGATGAGCTAGAAGGGACAGAAAAGGACAGAGCAGGTGCCACCTCTTCTGCTCTGGCTTCCTGGGCACACGTTGTTAGCATTCATCCTGCACTCTGCCATTCTTTTCAGCCCAGCTTTTGTGAATTGTAGTTACAAAGAAAAAAAAAATCTGGCTGGTGAACACCAAAGAGAGCCTTCTGGTCCTTCAAGGCTCCTGAAATAAACCTGAACAGAACATCTCTCTGGCTAAGTAAGGATCTGGGAGCTTTTCTGAACCATGAACTCTTTTGACTGCAGTCTTCTTGGAATATTTTCTAAAGCATAAAGAAAAACATATGTGATTGCATAGGAAACTGATTTTAAGAAAATACTATGACCAAAGATTTTAGGAACCTCATTATATAGCAATGTATGTATTTATTCATGATTCAGTTCTGATAACAGATCTAAGGGCTTCCATAGTTTTGAAGTACAGATGCCTGCAGGTGGTGTTTCAGGATTAACTGTAACCATAATATAATACAAAAATAGGGGTAGGGGAGATAGCTCTACGGCACAAGTGCCTGCCTGGCAAGTGCAAGGTTGTGAGTTTGAACCCCAGTCCTGAAAAAAAAAAAAAGATTTCTATGCTCCCATCGAAGTATTACTAGAATATGTGATCAAAAATTTAGTATGTTTAAATTTTTATAATTATTACAGTAGAAGACATATTGCCATTAATACCCCTTGCTTCAAATATATTTATCCTGTTGTTCTTACTACTTCTGATGTAGTTCTGAAAACCCATCTTGTCTCTAATTGTGGTGTTATGACCATCTTGATGTCCTGAACTAATTCCAAATGTTTACCATTTATAGTCATTGTCATTTCAGGGCTGAGTTGGAAGTCACATGAGGCCAGAGCCAGTGAAAACTGAGCTGGGTGTGGACATGCCCTGACAGGCTTGTGCGCCTGACTTCCACTGGCTGGCACCCAGCAGCAGCATGCATTGAATCTTTCTCCCACCTCACAAAGGCACTCAGGAAAGAAGACTTTCAGAACTGCTTCAGAAAGTGGGGAGAAGGATGCAGTAAGTTTGTTCAAAGCAAGGAGAAATATTCAGAGGGTGACTAATGGCAGTGTATCTTCTACTGCAATGAATGAATTGGACTTGTAGTGATTCTCCTGTTTTCAGTCTTCCAAGCGCTGGGATTACAGGTGTGCACCACCATGCCAAGTCTCAGTTGCTTTCTCAGCACACCTCAGCAGGGGCAGGGCCAGCACAGCATGCTGGGGATTGAATCCCAGTCCCTGCATCTGCCTAAGCAGGTGCTTTAATCCACTGAGCTATCTGACCAGCCCTATGAATTTTTAAAATTTAAATATTCACTTTATGTTCCAATCTCCCTTGTATTTATATGAACTTGTGTGTGTCTGTGTGTGGTACTTAGGACCTTGTGCTTGCCAGGCAAGCACTTATTCCACTGAGCTATCTCCCCAGCCCTCCCTTGTATTTATAATGAGAGGAAATGCTTGATTTCTGTTAGAGAAAATGCAATCTAATGTTTTGCCATCCAAATTCGTACGTCCTTTATTTTATTTTTTTAAATTTTTTTTAGAATTATTTATTTTTTTATTTTTCTTGTTTCAGAACCTTTGCTTCTTTATTCACTCATTTTTATGACCGACTCAGCCCGCCCCGAGGGTAGGGTTGGCACAGCATGTGGTGCCGGGGATCGAACTGCAGTCCCTGAAGCTGCCCAAGCTTTCCCAAGCAGGCGCTTTAGACCGCTGAGCCATCCCGCTGGGCCTATACGTCCTTTAGAGAATAAGTCCTCACTTGATATCAAGAACTCTTGAACCAGTGTCGCCTACAACAAGAGGCAGAACAGAGAAAGGTTTAACTTAGAAATGAGAAGTGATTACCACAGGGCCCAAATTATTAGATTTCTTTCCACTAGATTTTCCTTCACTGAATGAACTCTGTAGAATAATCAATAAATAATTTTCAAAACTTGGGGCAAAAGGAGAAATCTGGCTAATAGAAGAAGCCCATAATGAGTTTAGCTAAAAATCAAAGAAAGTATAAAAATTGTGTGCATTGCTGCAATAAACACCTAAGAAGGAACTGTAAAAGTAATGTCAGCCAGTGCGGGAACCCTAACTTGTAATCCCACCTCTGTGAAAAGCTAAAGCAAGAGAAGGCCAAGCTCAAGCCCAGCCTGGGAAATTTAGCAACACTGTGTCTCAAAATAAAAAATGAAAAATGCACTGGGGATGTAATTCTGTACTTAAACCCCAGGTTTAATCCCCAAGACAAAATGAAACAAAGTAGTGGCAGTAAACATATGAACTTTTGATAAAGTAACCACACAAATGTCCTAAAACTATAGGAATATAAAATAATCTGTCCCTTGTGCTCACTTTGGCAGAACATATACTAGAATAAACTGTCCCTCTGCTGTTACAACTGACACAAATAATCTTGATCACTCACAACTCCTAGTTTCGATGTGGTAGGTAATGATAGAACCCAAAGAACTCTGAAGCAATGAGAGTTACTCTACTACATCTCACACCAGGTTATAATGAATGTGAGCTGAAGCCCAAATTGAGACAGGGAGGTTTATTAGACACTTTTTCTTCCCTAGAGTGTGACTGAACCCAGGGCCTTACCATGCAAAGCCTGTTCTACAACTTCAGCTCATAGGCAAGCATTTATTAGCAAAGCAAGCAAGAAACAGTTGATGCAACTTCTTCTGTAGGCTCAAAGAAGCTCCAGATCTCTGTGCTTCTCATGGTCAGGCCCACAATCATGTTTTGTCAGATACAACAACATTCGTGCAGAAATTGGCCCTTGGACTAAGAGTCCCTCAAACCTCAAGCCAGACCCTAAGGATATAAGCAGCAGGCCTCTGATTTTGCCTTGTTCTTGCTGGTGAGGAGGAAGTCTAACTGCTCTCATGATCCATACTTGAAGATCTTTAATTTTGCCAGTAGGACTCCATTTCTATCATATATTTGCCACATAATATACTACTTTTGTCAATGAAAACCTATTTATAATACACAGTATGCTTAATGGTAAAGTCTAGGTGGTTAATGGCAGGTCTGGCATGGCCACACACAGAGGGTATTTCTTCTTGAAAGCTCTAGGTGACATCTCCTAGTCTTTGCATTCTTCTTTATCTGAGCATTTCACTATAAAAATTGTCAAGAGACAGAAAATGGAAAGAATCGAATGGTGAATATCAAAGTGCCAGCACGTAGGCACTTATCATACAACTATGTGGTATTATTAAAAAGATAGCAAATGTTTAAATTTAAAAATACATTATAGTAGAAGACACATTGCCATGTGAATGTCCCCTCATAACGTACCCCCTCACTTTTAACTGTGTTCAGAAGCAGTTCTGCAAGTCTTCTTTCATGAGGATCTTTACCCAGTATGCTCAGAAATATAATATGTGCTATGGCTGAGCATCTTCCAGCAGAAATATAGCTCACAGAAATTTTAAGGTGCCCTGTCTGCCATATTCACTGCACGTGGCACTGTGCTGCATCTGGTTGTGTGATGAGCATGGATATGTGGCATTTTGGGTTCACCTTCCAATTCTTTCAAGTATTCTTTCCTCAACAATTTTTGCAATACAACATTGGGGCAGAGGGATGCAGAGTCCATAAACTGTCATCGGTAGGTTTCCAATGGCCTCCTGCAGGGCTGGCAAAATATAGGTTGTAGGGCTCTCCTATACCAGTGGAGCCAGGTGCCTGGCCTACAAATGATCATTTATAAGCTTCTTGGGACTGCAGAGGCTGCTAATGCCAGAATGTCACTTAGAACTGCAGACACTGGTTTGGTTATTGATGCAGTGGTGCCTTGGTTCATGAATTCAATACATTCCACGATTCTGGCAAAGATGGTCCCATCCATGTTCATCAGGTGATAGAGTTTGCAAACAAAAACAATATTTTGCCAAATGTTTGAGAGTCAAATTGTTTGCAGACAAAAGCATTCATGAGCTGAGGTACCACTCCACTTTGATGTACAGTCACATGTGACCTATGAAGGGGACATATTTTGAGAAATGGGTTAGAATTGGTTGGGCAAGTTTGTACTTGTGTGAACTTTCTAGAATGCACTCACTCAGACTTACATGATGCAGCAGTCACTCTGTGGTCGCCTGATGCTGTGGAGAGACAGCGCACAAAAGGGATAAGGTCAGTGCAGCCGACAGGCATATTGTTCACAGTAACCACTCAGAGGAGAAAAGACGTTTTTAAAAGTAAAATGTGACAATCATTTGTTACTATATAGGGAACATTTTTATATGATGAGCAGTGAGGTAGTTTATGCATGCACAGACAATGGGCGAGGAAAGCACTGGGTCATAAGATGAGGACAGCTTTGTGTCAAGAGTCTTTCGGTCCCTGGGCAATCTCTGATCTCTTTTCTGCACTCAGATTTTGCCCTTCCTCAAACGTCAAGTGGTGGAAGTCACACGATAGGAAGCTTTTGAGCCTGGCATCATCACTGAACGGAACGCACTTGAGACTCAGCTGCTTCACTTTGTGTGTGCTTTTACTGTCACCCAGGCATTCTTAGCATGAAGTTGGAAACTGCTTAGTTAGCACACACACATGATCTCATAGCTCACTGCAGCATTTGAAAGTGAGCTACAGTTAGTCTTTATCAACCTTCCCATTTAATGACTGTTGGACTTATAACCCATCTTTTTTTCTTTTCCTTTTTTAGTACAGTTTTGCACATCTTATTTATAGACTTTCAATGTCTTTTTTAGGTACTGTATACCTTGTTTGTATAGTACTGTAATTTTTGCTAGCTGTAAAGTACAGTATTGTAGTTTTATGTTCAATTACATGTTATAGTACTCCATATAACAGTTACCCAAATAAAATCAAAATCCTCAAGTTGGTGTTTCCTTTGACCAATCTTGGCTCTGAATATTGTAATGCACACCCTAGCTACAATTCCTCATTCAGCAGTCAATTCATTTAGAGGCGCATCCACCTGCTTCTGTGAGAATGTAGTCAGAGCCTGCCCCTTGCCTTCCCTGCATCCAAGGAAGGATTTCCACTCTGGGCTGGGGTCTCCCCCACCAGCCTGGTGGAGCCTGGTGCTTCATCTCCTCCCCCAGCCCTGTGTGCTAACTCTTGGAACAAGTGTTCTCCATATTCTGTGTGACCGGGCGTCACAATCCCAGAAGTTTGGGTGGATTCCCCACTTCATGCTATGTAGCAGCATTCTGCCCTTGCACCAGTATTTCCTTCAGAGTAACAGTCATCTCTTTAGCCCAGGAGCTTTAATGTCAACCTTCTATCAGAAAGATTCTACAGTAGCACTATCCCATGGTGTTATCGAAAGTTACACATAAATTAAAATTCTTCCAGGTAGCCAATTTTTTTTTAAAGAAAGAAAAAGCCAAACATGATGGTACATGTATGTCATACCAATGCTCTGGGAAGCTGAAGGCAGGATTGCTAGTGCAAGTCCAGCCCAAGTGACTTGGTGACTCAGCAAAATCCCATCTCAAAATAAAAATGAAAAAACTATTCGGGATATAGCTCAGTGCCAAGGCCCTGTAAAACAAAAAAGTGAAATTAACTTAAATGACATATTTTATTTAATTCAAATTATTATTTCAACATGTAATCAACTTTTAAATTTTTTGTTTAACATTTAAAATTCTTTTTTTTTTTTTTTGTGGAACTGGGGATTGAACAAAATTCTTAATAACATTTTTTGTTTGTTTGTTTTGTATTAAGCTCCCAAATTGTAGTATATATTTTAACTTAAAGAACATCTGCAGTAAAATTCAGATAAACCACATTTTAAGGGTTTAGTCACTATATGCTTGCTTAGCAGCTACCATATTGGATAAGAGTTGAGATGAGGATGATATTTTAGGGCTGGCCTTGGTTTGCAGGCTCACCTAGACATTTTTTTTTTTTTTTTTTTTTTTTGTCTTTTTGAGACAAGGTCTTGCTATACACTTTCAGGCTGGTCTTGAGCTCACTTTTGTAGCCCAGGCTGGTCTCGAACTATACTGATCCTCCAGCCTCAGGCTCTCAAGTGCTGGGATTGCAGCTGTTTGACACCACACCCGGCTAGACATTTTCTTATGTGACCTTTCTAACACCCCTGCAGATCAATATTTTCGTCATCATGATCTTGCAATGAGATAATTAAGCTTCCTCAATCTGAAAGTGACCTACTCAGGGATGCTCAGGAATGAATGACACAGGCTCCTCCTTGTCCCACATACCTTCCCACCAAGCACAGACAGTACCATCCAGGGCTCACTGAGGAATTTAAAGTAAATGGGGTTCCTGCCTCAATCATTTCAGACAACGATGCCTCAAAGAAGAGTGCTCGTATTAAGCTGATGAAGGATCAGCAGCTCTCAACCCTGGTGCCCATGAGTCTGCCAAGACGAGCTTGTTTAAAAAAGATTTCTGAGCACCTAGCCCCAGCATTTGTATAGAGTAGGGATGAGATAAGAATCCAAGACTCTTCTGTGCTTACAAGGAGTCCAGGTGATGCTGGTGCTGGAGCCCTGTAGTCTGCAAGTGCAGCGTGGATCTGGAAAAGTGCGGGAGACCTTCACAGAGGGTCTCACTTCCCACGGAAATGAACCCAGCAAGCTAACTGTAGGCAACCGGAGGGCTCCAGGGAGGCAGTACATTCTCGGAGAGGGCCTAGCAGAGTCATGAGCCATTGTGCTGTAGACAGATGTTATGACAATTTATCATATATTGCTTAAAAAGGTTTATCAGATTTCTGCATTTTTCAGTGGTATGATACTGGAAAATCCTTTAAAATGTTACCAAACTAATGTCACAGTCATTCCATGTTTACTGAATAGGTTACACATATAATATACCCTTAATTATATATGTTTATGTCTACATATGAATCTGCAGGAAATAAATGGAAAAACTGCAGAATATTCACAGATTACTATATCACTACCTGATATGTACCTGATAGGGTAATGGGTAATTTAAAATTTTTCTTTTTTATGTTGATTTTTCCCCTGAATTTTATACAATTACCATGTGTCATTTTAATTAAATTAATTAATTTATTTATTTTGTATTTTAGGGAAAGGTCTACAGGGTGTTCAGGGTCTCACTACTAGATTGGACTCAGTGATTTGCCTTTTTACAACCTCCATAGAGCTGGGATTGCAGGCATGCGCCACCACGCCCAGTCTCAATTGCCATCTCAACACAATCCAGGGTTGGGGCCAGCACAGCGGGCCTGGGGATCAAACTCTGGCCCTTGCACCTGCTTGCAGGTGCTTTAATCTGCTGAGCTATTTGACCAGACCTCATTTTAAAAATTGTCAATTTATTAAATAAATGAGTCTATACTCATACTTAAATTTTTCTGTAGGATATATATGTTAAAAAACGGATGTTAATGTAAGTGTACTAACAACTTTAAGGCAGATATCAGAGTTTGTGTATATATAATATGTAAATGTATTATATATATTGTATATATACATACTAGTGTGCCTAGCATTAAGAATAATATTAAGTATGATTCATATACTATATATTCCTAGCATATACACACATGAGCATATAGTAATAATTACAGCAGTGTGAACCCCACTCAAGATTTCACTTTCTGAAGTTTCACTTACCCATAGTCAACAAATGTAAGAAAATTTTAACAAATAAAGAGACCTTGCATATTTTGGTATTGGTAATTTGATATGTCTTATGGTGGTGAAATATTAGCTCTTTTGGGGGGCTTTTTGTAGAACTACCTTATTGCATAGGGAAATGTTCTTGTGATTGTCAAGGTCTCCCAATATTTATCTTAATTGTTTTATAAATATATGGAAATCACTTAATTATTTTACAACTTACACTTGTAAATACATCACACCCAAAGTGTCAGAAAGTGGGCTGGTGAGATGGTTCAGCGGTCTAAAACCCCTGCTTAGGCAAGCTTAGGCAACCGCAGCGACCAAGGTTCAATCCCCAGCATCAAATGCTGCACCAGCCCCACTCTCAGGGAAGGCTGAGCCAGCCATTAAACAAACAAAAAAAAAACTATCAGAAAGTACTTTGAATATCTTAATATTTGCTGCATTTTTTCTATATATGTAACATGCCTTCTTTCAGAATGGAAATGTGCATCCCCCAATGTTTACTGTTAATGTCTTTTATCTTTATGTTGATCTGGTTAAACACTAATAACTTGATAATAGCCTGCCCAGAAGAGAGAGAGAGAGAGAGAGAGAGAGAGAGAGAGACCTGAAAATTTTGTTGTCTTTTTTTAACCTTTTTTAAAAAAAATAATTGTTTCAAAGAGACATAGTAATAATTGATATGACATTAGAAATAGTACATATTTAGAAGACCAAGATGACAGGTATTCAAGCATGGCTTTTATATTACACATGAAGTCTTCAATGTAGATTTTTAGTACCATCACCTCAGCTATCCTGTACTGTGCATTTCTGCTAGAGTATGGAAAGAAACAGTCAATGCTTTAATTTTTTTTCTTTTTTGTATATTTTAGGGAAGGGTCTACAGGGTGTTCAGGATCTCACTATTAAATCAGACTCATAGTAATCCGCCCGTTTACAGCCTCCCAAGAGGCGGGATTATAGGTGTGTATCACCACGCCCAGTCTCTATTGCCATCTCCTTAAGTAAGCATTCCTGGCTCAATTCCTGGCACCACATGCTAGGCTAGTCCCAGGGCTGGCTGAACTGGCCATAATAATAATAAATTAAAAAACAAAACAAAATGAAAAAACAATTGCCATCTCAGTGTGCCCCGAGCCCCCGGCTCCTGAGCCTGCTTGCAGGTGCTTTAATCCACTGAGCTATTTGGCCAGCCCTTCAATTTGTTTTGTCTCCTTTCTTAAATTTTTTCTCCTTTTCGTCTTAATTTCTTATACATTTTTTTCTTTTTTTCTTTCTTCTTCCAATTTTACATGCCTATATCTGATAATATGGATAACTGGTTGAAAGACAATAGTTTGTATTGCAACAAATATTGTAAAATTCATATTCCTTGTTAAGTATTATAAATCTGTACACTTGTATTTTTTTCTTTTAATTCTAATTTGTACTGCCTTTGAAAAACAAAAATAAATAAATAAATAAATAAATACCACTTGAAAAAGAGAAAGAGACCACTTAACTTTTTTCTCTCTTTTTTGAGATGGTCTCTATATGATCTTGAACTGCCCTTGAGCTCACTGTGTGGCCCAAGCCAGCTGGGAACTCCACGCTGGGATCACAGGCATGTGCCACCACCCCTGGCCACCTAATGTTATCACAGTAGGAATCACCCCTCTATCCAGCATGTCTAATTGAACACTTTCTCCCGCTGTGAGTAAATTGGCTGTCTCATTCTCCCTATCACCTGCTGTGGTGTCACAGTGCTTGTGTTTGAGGAATCCTTCTTTGCTTCACAATGGCCCAAAGCACCATTGTACTGACGCTGACACTTTCCTTGCCACATATTGTTATAACTTATTTTATGATTAGTAATTGTTGTTAATCTCACAGATTAAACTTTGTCACAGATCTGAGGGCCAGCCAAATAGCTCAGCAGATTAAAGCACCTGTGAGTTGGCACAGGGCCTAGGGGTTCGATCCTCAGCCCTGCTGTGCTGGCCCCGCCTCTGGGTTGCACTGAGATAGCAATGGAGACTGGGCATGGTGGCTCATGCCTGTAATCTCAGCTTTATGGAGGCTGAAACCAGGGGGATCACTATGAGTCTAATCTAGTAGTGAGACCCTGCACACCCTGTAGACCCTTCCTTAACATACAAAAATAAATAAGTAAATAAACTTTATCATGGATCTGTATGGATAGATAGGAAAAATCATAGGGTTCCATACTTTCTTTCTTTTTTTTTTTTTTTTTTTTTGTGGGACCAGGATTCAAACTCACGACCATGTACTTGCCAGGTAGGTACTTGTGCCAAGGAGCTATCTCCCCAGTCCCTCCATACTTTCTGTTATTTCAGGCTTCCCCTGAGAATCTCCCAATAAATATCTCCCAGTAATAAGAGAAAATGTAACAAACAGTACCCCACAAAATCAGGGGTCGGAGTTCATGGCCTCAGTCAGTCATGGATTTTTTCTTAGAGTCTAACTAACGATTGCTCCCAGAAACCCCTGAATATTTTCAGAAACCTGACTGTCCCTTGCAATTGTATTTTTGGCAGGAGGTTTGCAGGTAGCTGATCCCAGAACCCTATTCAGTTCTCCCTGCTGTTGATTAGCTGCTGCTCTATGACCCATCTCTGGCTGAGGCACTAGCATCCCTACATCATAACAGGCTGCTATGCTGCCTGTATTGTTCTGAAAGCTCTAAGATCGCTACAGTGCAAGCAAAAGGCTCTGCACCTTCTAAGGCTTTATTAGTAGAATATTTTATTAAAGTATGTAACTGTAAAATGCTATTTTAGGGTTTGAACTATAAAAATACGCATTATTGGCCTTTTTCTGGCCATATCCAAAATTTGCAGGTGTCCCTTGCAGGTGGGCAACACTCTCACTGCAGGGTCCTGCCCTACCCCTAAGCAGGTTCTGCTGTTCGCTGCTGCTCCCTACTGGGAGCTCCCTGCACACCTCAGTCTCATCACCTGAAAAATGATGAGAGGAACAGCATGTATTTTATCAGTAATTCATGTGGCTAATGATGTAGGAAAATGGTTTCAAGTGAGAAAATGAATATAATGGGGAAATATTTGAACAAAGGACTTTGTAAGAAAACTGAGGCCCTCTGGTTGCCCAACCACAGTACCACAAAGAGTGGACAGGCCTGTCTCAGGGCCATACACCTTTATCCACTGCTGGGTGCACCATAGACAGCAAAAGGGTTCTCATGCACCTGAACTTCTATTCTCCTCAATACAACCTAGCCTGCTTGTTTTGCAAAGCTTACCAGCAGCTTCTACAACCCACTCTAGTTGTAGCTTCCTTCCTTTTCTACATATTTTGGTGGTAACAGGGTCCAAACTCAGGGCTTTGTGCTTGCTAGGCTTTCTACATATTTTGTGCAACCTTCAAACTCCTAGAATGAGAAGTTCTAGGGAGAGGGTGCCAGCATCTGGGTGTCATAGCCTCCCCTGGCAAGCAGGGTGGAAGTGGCCATGAAGAGTGAATGGCCAAGAAAATGGGAAGAGCATGGGAGCCCTGCTTTCCTCTCACAAGGAGAAATGGTCTTGCAGGTCTCACCTCTTGCAGACTAACTACTAGAATCATGTCAGAATAAATCAAGAGTGGAAAAATAAGAAAGAGTAGTGAGAAAGTCACCAAGCCATGTCAATGACCACCTTATCAATGGGAAAATTCTAACAGTAATTATTGGCCAGGAGTGATGACACACACCTGTACTCTCAGAACTCAGGAGCCTGAGGTAGGAAGATTGCTATGAATTCTAGGCCAGCCTAGCCTACATGATGAGTTTTAAGGCCAGCCTAAACTACATAGCAACATAAAGAATTAAATGGAGAAGAAAGAGAACCAGCAGCGGGAAAACAGCATGACAAGGATAGGTCATTATATATCAGTCCTAACCATCAGCGTAAATGGTCTCAATTCATCAATCAAAAGACAGGCAGAGTGGATCAAAAAACAAGATCCAAAAAATATTCTACATACAAGAAACACAGTTAACTTGAAAATAAATTAGCAGGCTGAAAGTCAAAGGATGAAAAACAATACTTCATACAACAGGAGGCTAGAAAAAAGCAAGGCTAACTCTGCAGATAAAGTAGGCTTCAAGCAAGACTGATTGATAAAGTCACTACCTTCTTGTTAAGGGAATAATCCAAAGGGAAGAAATAATAATCATAAATATATTGACCAAATATCAGCATACCAAACTATAATAAAAAAATTATTAGCAGACATGAAATATCAAATAAGCACTAATACAATTGTGATGGTGGGCTTCAATACCCCACCGTCATGAATACATAAGTCTAATAGACAAAACATTTGCAGAGAAATATAAGAACTGAACCAAACTTTTGAACAAATGGACTTCATAGATGTCTACATAGTGCTTCATCCCACAAGATCAGAATATATATTCTTCTGAGCTTCGCACAGGATGGCCTGTCTCCAAAATACCACTTGTGTGCTAAGACTGAAATTATCTGAGGCTCATAAACAACACAATAAACAATTGGCCAGTGCCAAAATACTAGAGCTGAGCCAAATGGGCAGCGAGGTCTCATCCCCAACAAACTGAAGAGGCAGAACCTTGCAACAGACCCAAAGCCCAAAAGTCAGCTATGCCTGGAAGACATGTGTGAGAAGTAGTGATTTTCTAAGGGTTCTTAATACTAGCAATAAAGCAATTTACAAACCTCAGAGCAGAAATTATGCTAAAGTACACATAGAAAATGAAAAAGCCTGGGAGCAAGATACAACCCCAGACTTCCAGCTCACAAAGAGGCAAACCTAGTGGGCAATGTGGGAAATTTTAAAAACTACCCACCTGGGGCCTGGCGGGATGGCTCAGTGGTCTAAAGCGCCTGCTCTGGAAAGCTTAGGCGGCTTCAGGGACCGCAGTTCGAACCCCGGCACCACATGCTGCGCCAGCCCTGCCCTCGGGGCGGGCTGAGCCGGCCATAAAAATGAATGAATAAACAAGCAAAGGTTCTAAAACAAGAAAAAATAAATAAATAAATAAATAAATAAATAAATAAATAAATAAAAATTAAAAAAAAAAAAAACAACTACCCACCTGGACTCTTGGAAGTATTAACAGAGGAACAGTAAAGCAGAAATTATTCCATGCATATTATCAGAACATAGCACAATGAAACTAGAAATCATTGGCTAAAGAAACCACAAAAACTGTGTAAACACAGAAATTAAGTAATACTCTCCAGAGCAATAAATGAGTCACAGAAAAAAAGTTTAAAAAGAGAGGTGGCATCAGCGGTGTCCATGGCTGGAGGTCTTTCCCCAGTGGCTGAAGGAAAGGGCCCATGCATGAAGGCTCTCAGAGGACATTTCTCCTCAGAGTGGCAACAGATTCAGTTGTGGGGTGGCTGGGGACAGCCCATCCATGACCCTAGACAATGGGAAGAAGCCTACCAGGTCCAATTAAGTACTATTTTGAGGCCCCTTTTGTTCAGATTTCATTGCTGTATTTGATCTTGGATTTAATCAGGGAAAGTTTTTTTTTTTTTTTTTTTGGCTGTCACAAGATCTTGCTATGTAGTTGAAAAATAGTCCTTGAGCTGGTGGCACTCCTCCTGTATCAGCCTCTCACATGCCGGGATCACAGTGATTAACAGAATTGTCGAAGGGTGCCAAAAATGAATTCCCAGTAAGGAGATCAATCGACATCACACGAATAGGAAAGATCACAAGACTTTGATTTGGTATTCGTTGCCTATCCAGGAGCTCTAACTGGAATCCAAGGAGCTGCACTTTTGTCCATATTATTTTTGTTGACACTTGTAACTTTGGGTCTTGGTTCACAATTTGCTACCATCAATTCCAATAAAGAGAATGAGGGCTCCTGTAACTTTGGGATGCTGCTTCATTTTGTATCTCTTTGGCCTGCCTTGTGTGACACAGAGTGGAATTTACTGGGTACGTCTTATGGACCACTTTTGTGCCAGAGGGGGAATTTTGCTTGCAGCGATCCTGGAAACTTAACCTCACTGTCTTTCTGAATATTAAATGCCTTAGATCTATCCAGACAGCTGATACTGACAAAAGTTCTACGAAACTCTGTTTATGGTTTCACGGTAAATCTTGAGGGGATTTGACTAACCTTGTCAGAAACAAAAGTTACATGTTTTGTTATACAGGTCTTGCTTTAACTTGAACTTAATCACCCAGAAGAAAAGTTTAACCGCAGGGCATAAAAAGTAAAGCCAGATTAGTATGTTGAGCTGTAAAAGGATCAAGTCAACAGCATCTGACATTGCCACTTCTGCTGATAACCCACTACTATTATGGAATACTGGACTATGTATACAACTACATTCTGTTAGTTCAATGAGAAGAAATATTTGTACAATAATGTTTACAAAGGTTATGTCTGTGTCTTATACTCTGAATAACTACTATGAAGACAAAAATATACATTATATTAATTATTGTGACTGTCCTACTAGTGTGTTTTGAAACTGTCTCATTGTTATTTCTTATTAAAAGTAATTTGAAAAATAAAAAAGAAATTAGATATTTTCTGCAGTTAAAAGATAATGTCAAGGACCAGCAAGGTAGCTCAGCAGTCTAAAGCGCCTGCTTAGGCAAACTTAGGCAACCACAGGGACTGTGGTTCAGTCCTCAGCACCCCATGCTGTACCAGCCCCACCCCCAGGGAAGGCTGAGCCAGACATAATATAAATAAATAAATAAATAAATAATAAAATTAAAAATATAATGGCAATACAATACCCTGGAACTTATGCAACACAAATAAAGCAGTTCTACAAGGAAATTCATAGCAGTAAATTCCTATATCAAAAAAAAAAACAAGCTCAAATGAGCAACCTAAAATTTAAGTGGAAGCTCCTAGACAAAGAGGAGCAAGTCAAGCCCAAAATTCACATAAGGGAGGAAATTATAAAGAACAAGGAAGAAATTAATGCAACTGATACTAACAAAACAAAGAATCAGTGGATTGAAAAGTTGGTTCTTTGAGGAAGTAAATAAAATCAACAAGCCCTTACTAAACCTTGTAAAAAAAGAAAAGTAAAGAAGAAAATACTGAAATCGCACCGCTGGGAGCTGAGCCTGCGCACCCGCCCGGGTAAGCTCCCTACGCCCCTCTGC
>PVJA010026165.1:0-29951 GCA_004027025.1 Myocastor coypus | reverse complement strand
CTCCTACCTCAGCCCCCCAGAGTACTGAGCTTACAGGTGGGTACCACCACACCCCACCAAAGAAGGTAGTTTCTGAAAGTCCAGTCGCAGGACTCAGAGTCATGTGCACAAAGTGACGAGGATTCACTGGCCCGGTCATGTCAGGCCCAGCACTCTGCTTAGAGATCCCTGCAAGGGGAAGACAGCAGACCTTGCCTCCTGGCCCTGTCATGGAGACCCGGTGACACCTCAGCTATCCTTCTGGGGCTTTTGCAGTCATGAACAGCACCCGTTGTCCTGTGTGCTTCCCCCAGATAGCTCACATGGCCTCACACTCATGTTAAGCCAGAGGTACTATTGATAGTCTCATTTTGTAAAAAAAAAATAAGCCAAGGCTCATAGCAGTGAAGAATCTTATCGTAGCTTACATAACCTGGAAATTGAATGCACACAGAGCCCATGATTGCTGTATTAAGGTTTTTAATTTTGAACCAATGCTTTTTTTTTCTTTCCCAGAACAGTCATGACAGGTATGTTTTTGGGGGCAGGGGGTTTGGGAGTTAGGGGGCAGTAAAGGAAAAATTAGTTCTGTAGAGCAAACTTAAGCCAAATAAGAGAATGGATAAAAGCAAAAATAAGGGCACACCTTGATCCAGAAGATGCGGAAGTCAGGCCAGCCATCTTACACTCTATCAAATATATTTTGAGTGTAATGTTAAACACTGTACTTAGAATTTTTAAAATTCTATTTATTTATCTATTTATTTATTTTGGCCGGCTCAGCCTCCCCTGAGGGGTGGGGGTCTGGCGTAGCATGTGGTGCCGAAGATCGAACCGCAGTCTTGCGGCCGCCTAAGCTTTCCTAAGCAGGAGCTTTAGACCACTGAGCCATCCTGCTGGGCTTGTACTTAGAATTTTTTAATCTGCACCTCTGACTAGTGTGTACTTCTGCTTAACTGAAATGTAATTCCGAGTGCATCTTTACAGGACATGTTAGGGGAATCTGTACAGGTACAGCATGTAAGAGTTAAATCCAGGTATTAAGGACTTCTGTCTCTTCCAATGTTAATCATTTTGACATGTGGGGGATTTGTGTTAGTTTTAGAACTAACAAAAGAGTTCCAAAAATGTTACAGAGAATTCTTATCTACTCCTCACTCACTTTCTCTTAATGTTAGCCTCTTGGACAGCTATGCTATGACCACTATGATCCCTATGACCAGAAATCCAGGCAAGTGCAGGGATGTCCACCTGTTGCCCCAATGACCAAGGAGGCTGAGGCTGGAGAATTGTCTGTTACAGCCATCCTGGGCAATGTAGCAAAATTGGTCCCAAAACAAAACAAAATGTGGAAATCAATATTGGCATATTGTTGATTAAATTATAGACCTCATTCACATTCCACTGATGTCTTTTTTTATATATATTTGGTACAGGGTCTCACTATGCAGCTTGGATTTGTAGTGATCTTCCTGTTTTCAGCCTCCCCAGTGCTGGGATTACAGGCATGCACCACCATGGTCGGTCTTGGTGGCTGGCTCAGGGTTCCCCCGGGGGCAGGGCTGGAATGGCATGTAGTGCTAGGGATCATACTCTGATCCCTGCTCTTGCTTAAGCAGACACTTAGTCTGCTGAGCTATCTTGCCAGTCCTGCTTTTTGCTTTCGTTTCATTTTGTAGTAGTGGAGATTGAACCCAGGGCCTTTACAGTGAGCTACATCCACAACCTTTTTATTTTTATTTTGAGGCCAGGTCTTGATAAGTCACCAAGTAGCCCAGGCAGAGCTCAAACTTGGAGTTGTCCTGCCTCAACCTTTTCTTTTGTAGGATCTGACCCAGGACCAAGGTTGTACCCCTCAGTGTCCTCCCTGCTGTTAATTTTGAATCCTCTGCCTTTTGTGGAAATGTTGCTTTTGAGAACTGATTGCTGATTTTGTCAGATAACCCTCACTTGAGATTTGCCCAATATCATCTCATGACTGCAATTAAGTTCTGTGTTTTGGGCAAGACCATCAGGGGTGACATCAGAGGGTCCACGTGGTGCATGTGGCTTGGCTGCTGCTGGTGGTGTGGTCCTCACTCAGGTGGTTCAGGAGATGCCTGCTGAGTATCTCCATTGTGAAGTTATTAGTCTTCCCTTTGTGGTTAATAAGTAGCTGGAGAAGATTGCTCAAGACTACGTAAATCCTGTTCCTCACAAATGCTCACCCACTAGTTTTTATATATAATTATTGTAGGCAAGAGTGGATCCTGTCTACAATAATTATTAGTGTGGTGTTTGTCTGATTGTGATTTTCTAATTTTCTCTTTCCCTCTTTTATATAATTCTGTCTTCCCGTCTAATTAACATTTTAATGTAAGCACGAGCTGTCCTTCTCTACCCCATCTATTTATCTACTCAATTGCTCATTTACATCATGAACTCAGGGGCCGGAGATTTAGCTCAGTGACATAAGTGCCTGCCGGGCAAGCACAAGGTCCTGAGTTTGATTCCCCATACACACACACACACACACACACACACACACACAAATCTGCAAGGATCCAATAGTCAACAACAATTCTTGGGATTCTTAATAGAAAGCTCGACTTTAACCCAGCTCACACTATTGTGGAGAACTCCCTTACTCACCAAGACCATAAACTGGGGTTCTTCCTCAGCCCCAGAATCACTTAGCTCTCTCCTTAGTCTGAGTTCTAGTCATTGGATATGGGTCATTGGTTTGTTTTTTTGTCTGTAGTTTTTTTTGGTTTTATTCTGAGACAGAAGCTTACTGTGCAGTGCTCTAGGCTGGCCTTGAACCCCCTTATGCAGCCCATGTGGTCCTCAGAATCACAGTGATTCTTCTGCCTCAGCCTCTCGAGTACTACGATTACCAGGTGCAGCACCGTGCCTGGCTGGATGGGTCTGTAGAAACCAGGATCTGTGCACTCTGTGAGCTCTTGGCTAGCAGGATGACACTCGCTGCTGTCCCTCTCCCTGTGTCCTGGTTGGTGGGCCCACACATCTGTATTCTTGTATCCACACATCTGTACTCTTGCTCCCACACATATGCATCAGCATTAAATACTGTGAGGTCACTCTAGTTTCGGCCTACTGCCCAGGGCTTGTGCTAGCCTTCCGCTTCCCTGCCTGTTCTGCTGTCTTTACAGCCTATGTGTAGGACACATATCAATGACATTCGTTTCGGGAAATCAGCGCATAGCATCTTGATCGTTTTTTTTTTTTTTTTTTTTTTTTTTTTTTTTTTTTTTTTTTTTTTTTTTGCTCCTTTCTCTTCCCTCACCTGTAACCTTGCTTCCACTCTGAGAAACCTGCTGCTTTCTCCAGAACCCAAGCTTCCTGTTCAGCCCCAGAGGACACGATGCTTCTGAGCCATGGGAAGCAGGGACACACAGCCCCTTGTGTGTCTGGGCCTCGCGGGCCCAGCTAGGACTCTGTTTCCAGTGGCGATCTGTCTCCCTCGCTCTCTTCAGGGTGCTTGTGTTACTCCTGATAATGCAGTCGGTCCCTGTGTTAGTGTCTATGTTCCGTACCAAGTGTCTTCCGTGCTCTGGGTTTTCTTTTTTGAGTGTATGAGGAAATTCAGACATGACTATAATTCTAAAACTCTGAACTCCATGGAGATTCCCTCCGAGAAGCATCTCCTTTCCTCACAGCCGTCGGTTCCCATACCACCATCTTCCTACCCATCTCCCCACCATGCCCCCCTGCTCAAGAGCCATCTCTTTCCTTCCTGGTGTAGCCTTTACACATTTCTTTTGCACAAATGAGTAACCCCCTGGATACTTCCTTTTCCCTGCTCTTCCCTTCTCTCTCTTCTTTCTCTTTCCTTCCTCCCTTCTTCCTTCCTTTTCATCTTTCAGGGCTGGGAATATAACACAGCTGCACAAGTGCCTGCCTGGCAAGCACAAGGTCCTGGGTTTAATTCCCTGGGCACACACAAAAAAATCACTCTTTTTATCTTTCATGGTATTAAAGATTAAATCTCGGGATTACATCCTTTTTGCTGAGCTGCATTCAAAGCCCTTTTTAAAAATTTTGAGACAAGATCTTGCTAACACACTAAATGGTCCAGGCTGGGCTCTTACTTTTGATCCTTGCCTCAGCCTCCCAGAGTTCTGGGATGCATATTTTCTTTTATTCACTCATGGTAAGGGTAGCGCTTTGCCACTTCCACACCACAACACTGAGGGCAGAACCTGGGGGCTTTGCATGTTGGGCAATACAGAGCTACATCCCCAACCATTTTTTAAACTTTGAAGACAGGATTTTGTGAAGTTTCCAGGTTGGGCTTGAATTTGCGACCCTCCTGCCTCCGCCTCACAGAGGCCTGAGATTGCAGGTGTGTGCCACCAGGCTCAGCCATTTTGCTTTCTTTTAATTTAACATTATGTCCTGGAAATCAATGTAACAGTTCCTAGACTCCCCTTCATTTTTACACTGTTGCGTGGATGGTATTCTCTCACTTTGCTATATTTGACCATTTCGGTTGTTTCCAGAACTTTGCAATTACGATTCATGCTGCCGAGGGCCCGGCAAGATGGCTCAGTGGTCTAAAGCGCCTACTTAGGAAAGCTTAGGCGGCTGCCGGGACCTCGGTTCGAGCCCCGGCACCACATATGCTGCTGCGCCAGTCCTGCCCTGAGGGTAGGCTGAGCCGGCCATAAAAATAAATACATAAATAAACGATTCATGCTGCCGTGAATCTCTGTGTGCATGTGTGTTCTCTCAGTGCTGGAGCAAGCGCCTGCCCTTGGCATCATGCTACATCGTGTAGATTTGTTTCCAGTACTGAGGACTGAACCCAGGGCCGCCAACCTGAGCTGTATCCCCAGTCCTGTTTTTACTTTTTATTTTGAGGCTGGGTCTTTGCCCAGCCTGTGCTCCAGCTTGGGATCCTCCTGCCTTTGCTCCCTAGGGAGCTGGGAAGACAGGTGTGCACCACCACACCCACCAACGTGTGCTATCTTTTTCTTTTCATTTTAAATGTATTTGGTACAGGATCTCACTATGCAGCTCAGTCTCGTAGTGATCGTCCTGTTCTCAGCCTCCCCAGCACTGGGATTACAGGCATGTGGCACCACTCCTGGTCTCAGTGCCTGGCTCAGCACACCTAGGGGCAGGACCAGTGCAGTATCTGGTGCTGGGGATCGAACCCTGGTCCCTGCACTTGCCTAAGCAGGAGCTTAGTCTGCTGAGCTATCTTGTCCACCCAGTGGGGTATGTTTTAACGCCTTGATTGTTCACAACAAGAATGTGAAGCTATTGCTTAAATCTCTGGAGTTGCTTGTCTGTCTACAGTGCATGCGCTCCTGAGATACAAAGAAACCCCTGTGTAAAGATTTACCCTGGAAGCCCATAGGCTTGGTGGCATGGGGCCAGCTTCCTGCCTGGGGCCTTTCATCTGATCTGAAGAGTGACTGTGCCTTTTACACAGCATGAGTTTCACATGCTCCAGATGTCTTGACACCTTTGTCCCTACTGCTAGTACCTCACGGGCATCCAGGGGTCTGCACTGGCCTCCCTCAAGTGACGTCACACATGTGCAGTGTGGGCACAAGCTTGTGCACATTGAGAGCAGGGATGATGGCATCTGCTCACCCATGTAACTTGGCTGCAGTTGGCACCGTGCTTCACTTACAGGTGGCTCTGGGTTTCCACTGGGAATTGCTCTCAGGACCCTGTGAGGGTACCAAAGCCTTCACAGGCCCAAGTCTCATGTATAAAACTGCACAGGATCAGCATATGACCCACACACATCCTCCCGTGTAATCCAATGGCCTCTTGATTACTTATAATACCTAGTACAATGCTGCTGTTATACTGCGCGGTCTTTTGTTTTGTGTTGTGATCATGGAGACTAAACCCTGAGCCTTCAGAAGGAGCTATGTCTCCACTCATGCATTATGAGAGGGGAGGTCTCAGGCCTGCAAGATAGCTCAGCAGACTAAGCTCCTGGTTTGGCAAGTGCAGGACCCAGGGTTTGATCCCTGGTCTTGAATGTCACACTGACCCACCTCCAGCAACACGATGGAGTCCAAGCATGGTGGCACATGCCTGTAATTCCAGCGCTAGGGAGGCTGAAAACAGGAGGATCACTAGGAGTCCAAGCTGCATAGTGAGACCCTTTCACACACACATAAAATGGGCCAGAGGTGGGGTGGGAGGAGACTAGTTCTCACTAGGTCAGTGCATTGCCCACACTGGGCTCAAATTTGGAATCTTCTTGCCTCAGCCTCCCAAAATGCTGGGATCACTGGCCTATGCCACTCACTACCTTTGGCTTATACTGCGCTTTTTTAGAGACCAAAGGCAAGAAAAAAAGTCTACTCATTCATTACTAGTACAATTATTTTTCTGAATACCTTTGGTCCACAAGGGTGTGAAACCCAAAGATACAAAGGAGTGATCATATACTCATTTAAATACACAACAACCTTCTAGATTAGATGATGTTACTATTGTATTTTATAAATGCAAAACTGAGGCATGGAAGGTCAAGTAACTAAGAAAGCACATCTTGGAAATGGAGCTGCTGGGATTAAATTTGGGCAGTTTCTGAACTTGCATCCTTAACGACTTAAGTGTCCAAGAACCACCACTATCCCCAGCCTCCTGCCCAAGCCCTGCTCTGTCTCCCTCCTCCCAGGTGAACCCGGCTCCATGACTGTGACCTGGACTACGTGGGTCCCCGCCCGCTCGGAAGTGCAGTTCGGGATGCAACTGTCGGGGCCGATGCCCCTCCGGGCGCAGGGCACCTTCACTACTTTCGTAGACGGGGGTGTCCTACGGCGCAAGCTCTACATCCACCGAGTGACTCTGCGGAAGCTGTTGCCTGGGGTCCAGTACGGTGAGCACAGGCTGCGGGCTCCCCTAGTGAGGCTGGTCCTGCTGCTGCCACTCCCACCCCGACCATGGGGGAGGGGAGGTGCTGGGGTCTCCCCACCAAGGGAAGGGAAGGTACGTGGGAGCGCAGCGGGGGGTCTCGGTGCTCTTTGCCCTCCGCTATGGTGGCCTCTCTTCTTCCTCAGTTTACAGGTGCGGTAGCGCCCAGGGCTGGAGCCGCAGGTTCCGCTTCAGGGCCTTGAAGAACGGGGTTCACTGGAGCCCCCGGCTGGCTGTGTTCGGCGACATGGGGGCTGACAACGCGAGGGCCCTCCCACGGCTGCGCAGGGACACCCAGCAGGGCATGTACGATGCCATTCTCCATGTGGGTGAGGCATCGGCTCCATGTGCAGGGAGCGTGGGGCTCTGAGCCAGGACAGGAGTCCTGGGGGGCTCTGCAGGTGATGAAACTGACCAGAGATGGGCTCTCCAGGTCCCCAGCCAGGAGGGAATTCCAGCTCCCACGCCAGAGTGGTGGTGCAGGCCTGTCATCTCAGCACTCCGGGAGGCTGAGGCAGGAGGGTTGCAAAGGTTGAACTAGCCTGTGTAACTTCCTGATCTAGTGAAAACCTGTCCAGATAAAATATAAAAAGGGCCTGGTAGGTATCTCAGTGAGAAGGCCCAGAGTTCTAGCCTCAGCACCAGAAAACGAAGCCTACTGCAGCCCTCTAGCTGTGGGCACTGGCTTCCCTGTAAAGTACTTACTACCTCACTATTGATAGAGGTGAGGCAGTTAGCATTCACAGGGCTGTGGTGGTGACCGGAAAAGTCAACATGACCTGATGTGTTGTACGCACACATTCATTGCTACTGTTATGGCTGCCACTCTTACTGGAAGGGTTAAAGAATGGGAAACAAGAGGGGAAGAGGAATCACGATCTGTGTGTAGAATCAGGCTCTCTGAGTTCAATTCCTGGATCTTCCCTCACCAGCTCTGTGACCCCAGGCCTCAGCCTCCCGCTCTGGGATGGAGACAACATAATGGCCTCCTCTAGGGGCACTTTGAAGATATAGGTGATGGTAGAGGCATAGCTGTGATGGACGGTATAAGTTGGGATTGGGGGAGCCCACTGCTCTGCCCACCTGTGAGCCCCCCCAGCGCCTCCAGGTTCCTCAGTGCTGGTAGAAGCACGCCTGGGTAGGCCTCACTCTTTCCCTGCCCGCCCCCCAGGCGACTTCGCCTACAACCTGGATGAGGATAATGCCCGCGTCGGGGACAGGTTCATGCAGCTCATCGAGCCCGTGGCCGCCAGCCTCCCCTACATGACGTGCCCCGGGAACCACGAGCAACGCTAGTGAGGAGGAGGGCCTTGGGCAGGCGGGGGCTGGTTCCCCACAGACAGCGGCGTCCCTCTCAGTGCCTCCCCTTGGTCTCTCCTGCTGCAGCATCGCTTGGCAGCAGCAGGAGGAGAAGCGAGGGGTGGTGGCTCGGGAGCCGGGGCGCAGTGGGGAGGGCGGCAGAGCTGTGGCATGCGGGCCTTCACCGCATCCTCCTCTTCCTCTTCCAGCAACTTCTCTAACTACAAGGCTCGCTTCAGCATGCCGGGGGACAATGGGGGCCTATGGTACAGGTAATCTGGGGATTCCAGCCTTGCTCCTTGAGGGACAGGGATGTAATGGGGGCTCCGTCTCTTACGCTTGCCCCACTGCGACCCCACCAGCTGGGATCTGGGTCCGGCCCACATCATCTCCTTCTCCACCGAGGTCTACTTCTTTCTCCGTTACGGCCGACACCTGATTCAGAAACAGTTTCGATGGCTGGAAAGGGACCTCCAGGTGGGTTGGGTGGGGTGTCCCAGGCGGCCCCACACCCCAGTTCCCCTCCACTGCCCACACTCCAGGCCCTTCTGTCTAGAAAGCCAATCAGAACCGGGCAGCGCGGCCGTGGATCATCACCATGGGTCACCGGCCCATGTACTGCTCCAATGCCGACGTGGATGACTGCACAAAGTACGAGAGCAAGGTGAGGCCTCCTCCCCTGAGCGTGCTGGGAGGGGACCCCGGGGCTTGGCCCGAGTCACCCTTCACCTCCTGCCTCCTCCCACCAGGTCCGCAAAGGCCTCGGAGGCAAGTACGGGCTGGAGGATCTTTTCTACAAGCACGGTGAGTGACTCAGGGATGCTCTGGCCCAGCGCTCTGCCCCCGTCGCTCCCCATTTGGGGCCTGACCCCACCCCCGTTTCTGTGTCCCAGGGGTGGACCTGCAGCTGTGGGCTCATGAGCACTCGTATGAGCGGCTGTGGCCCATTTACAACTATCAGGTGAGGCGTGCGGAGGGTGGGACCCGCGGGGCTGATGTCAGAGCCGCCTTGTGAGACTTACCCCTTCGTGCCCTGCTCCAGGTATTTAACGGGAGCCTCCAGCAGCCCTACACACACCCTCGAGGACCTGTCCACATCATCACGGGATCTGCGGTGAGCGAGGGGAGCAGGCAGGGAGGGGCACTGTGCTCCTCCCCTCTGGCCCTGAGGGCAGACCTTGTACCTGGTACCTTTCTGCAACGGACACCTCCTGCCTCTCAGCTCAAAGCTGCTACTGCTGGTCATGTGGCCATCGGATGGGTTGGATACAGAGGTTCCAACAGAGACCAATGTTTATGCAAAGTCTCTGAAAAGTCCCTAGAGCTCCTTTTTCATTATATATCTCGGGGGAGCCTGGCCCAGGGGCACTCATCTATTATACTAGCTATACAAGAAGCTGAAGTAGAAGGATCACAAGTTCAAGACCGGTCTGGGCAACTTAGCAGGGCATTATCTCAAAATTAAAAAAAAAAAAATATTTTAAAAGGTGGAGCCAGGCACTGGGTTGGGGTAGAGGTTGCAGCTCAATGGGAAGTTCAGGTTCCATCCTCAGTAGGGGGGTGGTCTTGGGGAAAATAGTTTTGGACCACCACCAAAAGTGCAAGGAGGGATGTTAAATTTTTATCATTTTGTCCATTCTTCCCAGATTTATCTGTACACTCAGGACCTCGTGCTTGCCAGGCGTGTGCTCTGACCCTCAATATATCCTTGCCCCCTCCCGCATTTATTAATTGGGCTCCTCTCCTAAGGAGGTTAATGCACTGTTTACGTCAGTGTGGGCTCAGGAGTAACTTGTATCCTGCGCGTTGTGTTCCCACCCTCTTGTTATTTCTCTGGATGCTGAAACTGCTCCAGCTCTGACTGACTGCAGGGAGCTTTTCCATCAGCTCCTGTCCCCTGCTTCTTGTCCCCATCACCCTCCCTTCCTGTCCCCCCTCACTGCACCTCTGAAGGACTCCTAACCTTCTTGCTCTTTGCACGCTTGGTCCTGAGTTTGGCTTCCTCTCACTTCTAATCAAAGTTCAATCAGTGGGAGAGCTTGAGGCAGACACCCCTCCTCAGCCCTGCCCTGCCCTGGCCTGCTGGGTCCCTTGGCTGGGATTGCAGGTGTTTTCTCTGCATACCAATGAGCAGTTGTCTAGACTAAGGGGTGCTATGGGGTCACCCGCTTTTCAGGCCTCACACTCCAAGGGTTCTCACCCTTGGTGCTTGGGATGCTCACTGTGAGCTTTCATTATATATTTAGTTTTGTCTTTCTGTAGTCCAGGCTGGCCTGAAACTCACAGTGATCCTCCTGACTTGGTCTCCTGGGCACTGGGTTTATAGGCATGTGCTACCACATCTGGCCAAGCTGGCAGCTTTAAAAACTGCACAACTGCATCCCATCCTGAACCAGACACCATGGCCTCTGAGGGCAGGATGCTGGTGTTAGATCCGCCCGTGTGACCACCACTCAGAGCAGCAACTAGGCAGAGCACATGGTGGTTCCCAGCCTCCTTCCTGGGCTCAGAGCAGAGCTGGTGGCTTTCCTTGCCTTATTCAACACGGATCGGGTTTTTCTTTCATTTCAAATTTTGAACCTATCTCCAACTTACAGAAAAACTGCAAAGATAATACACGATGCTCCTTGTGCCCTTGAGTGAGATTTCCCAAATTCAAACATTTAAATACGTTCATTCGTCTTTATCTCTTTCCATCGCCATTTTATTCATATTTTCAGATCCAATCAAGGATAAATTGAAAACATAATGTCCTTTATCCCTCTTTATTTCTTCAAAGAAAAAAAAAGGGACTCCTGCATCATTAAAGAATAATGATCAAATTCAAGTAGTTATCACTGCTAATACCCTGTTACCTAACCTCCAGACCTCATTCAAATTAGCCAGCATCACATTAGTGTGCTTTAAATCAGAGCAAGAGTCCCCTCCCCGCCCAGGAACTTGCCTGTGATTGCGTGTCATACTGAGGAGTCTCCTCTCTGTTGCTTCCTTTAATCAGCAGCAAGTCCTCGCTCCCTCCTTCTGTTTTTTTTTTTTTTTTCATGACTTTGACAAGTTTGAAGAGTTCCTGCCAAGTCATTTTGTAAAACATCCCCTGCACACACACACACACACACACACACACACATACACATACACACACACTCAGTCTGAGTCTGTCTGATGTTTATTTATGACTGGATGGAAGTTTGTTTGTTTCTGGTTACAGAACTCCAGACCCAGGCTTCAGGGTGTGTCCACCTAAGAGGCTTAGGATGCCCCTTATTTATTTATTTATTTATTTATTTATTTATCTGGTGCAGGGGCTCACTACCCTGCTCAGACTTGTAGTGATCCACTTGTCTCAGCCTCCCCAGTACTGGAATTACAGGCCTGTGCCACCATACCCAGTTTCTGTGGCTGGCACAGCACCCCTGGGGTTCTAGGGTTGGCATGGCATGTGGTACTGAGAGTTGAACTCAGGACCTTACGCTTGCCAGGCAAGCACTTAGACTGCCAAGCTATCTCCCAGCCCCTTCCACAAGTTTCTTATTTCTCAGAGCCAACTCTGGAGTGAATCTGGCTCAATACTTGACAGTGTGGAGTTGGGTCACTTGGTTAAGGCCTCAGGGCCTTACTGTTTTTTTCCTTTGTAATTAGCAAGTAATTAACAAGAGACTCCTGGAGAAGCACTTTGAAGTTGCAAACATCCTGTTATTTCTAAAATTTTCCCCGCTACTATCCCTGCTCATGGATGAAACCCTTGACAATGTTACAAAACTGGCTGAAAGCGGTGACGCACCCCCCCAAACACACTCAGGACTGAATCCAGGGTCCTCACGCTGAGTTGCATCCCCATCCTATCTTTTATTTTTATTTTAATCACTAAGTTACCCAGATGAGGCTCAAACTTGTAACTCCCTCCACACCCGTCTCAGTCTCCCAGAGGTTCTAGAATTACGTATAGGCCCAGGCTACCATATCTGGCTTAAAAATCTTCCTTCATTTATCCACCATGCAGCTAGAACTGAGGCCGAGTGATTCTGTTCTTCATATTGGTCTTTCGCCCTTCAAGCTCTACGCTGGCCACCTTTATGACTCAGCCTGCTTAGTGCTGGCACTGCCATCATTTATTTACCTGACTCCCTGGGAGGGGGCTTGGGAGGCCTCCAGGTCAGGACTTCTACTGAAAGTGCTGTAGCAGATGGTCTTGTACCCTCCTGCACTTTTCTAGAACTCTACAAGCTCACTACAAGTTCGACCTGTGTAGTGAGACCCTGTACTAAATACATCAATAATAATATTTTTAAACATTGCCCAGGCTATGATCCTCCTGCCTCAGTCTCCCAGAGTGTGAGGGTTACAGGCCTGTACCACCACACCCAGCTGAATTTGTCTTTCTGGGAGCAGCAGGGGCCCCGGGCAGGGAGGTCATTTCTGTTTTCTCTGGGTCTCCACCTGCTCCAGTACCTGCTCTGACTGGGTCTCTCCACAGGGCTGTGAGGAGCGTCTGACCCCCTTCCTCCTCAAGCCAAGGCCCTGGAGTGCCGTGCGGGTTAAGGAGTACGGGTACACTCGGATGCACGTCCTCAACGGGACCCACCTCCACATCCAGCAGGTGTCTGACAACCAGGTCAGTGCAGAGTGGCCCAGGGTGCCACTGTGAAGCCAGGCCCAGGGAGCTTTGGAGCCAAGTGGCTCAAGACTTCTTGGAATCAAACATAAATAGGACTTTAGAGCTAGCAACCCTGGGTTCAAATCCTGCCCCTGGTATGTACCTACCTGAGCCACATGACTTTGAGCAACTTCTCTAACCTCTTTGAGCCTCAGTTTTCCTGTCTATGAAATGGGAGTGATAATAGTTTCTACCTCACAGAATTAGACAGAGTGGCTTATGAAGTGTGATCACATGGCTTATGAAGGGTGACCAAAAATATGGTGAATGTTTATTGTATTTGTCTTGGTTTTCTTTTTTCTTCTTTTTGGTCTTTTTGAGATAGCATTTTGCTATGCAGTTCAAGCTGGGCTTGAACTCACTTTGTAGCCCAGGCTGGTCTCATACACACAGTGATCTTCCTGCCTCAGCCTCCCGAGCGCTGGGATGACAGTTGTGCATCACCACATCCAGCTTGTAGTTGTTTTCTTTATTTAAACACCCAAGTGCTCCCCCCTCCCCCTCCCTGCACACACACACCAAGCCTTGTGCAGCAGCAAGCACTAAGTCCACCTGGTCTTTTTCCTGGCAGAGAGGAAGAAGGTGGGTGGTAAGGAGGGGCCAGGCAATGTGACTCGTGTGGCCGAGCAGTGACACACGCTCAGATGGGGTGCAGTAATGACAGGCTCACTCTTCTGTGTGGCTTTAAAATAATGAGAAGGGCAGGTGAAATAGCTCAGCAGACTATTTGCCTGCTTTGGCAAGTTCAGTCCCTGGCACCACATGTCACACTGTCCCCCCCCACCCCCCATCACGCTGAATGAGCCACTGAGACCAGGCATGGTGGCACATGCCTGTAATCCCAGCACTGAGAAGGCCGAGACTGGAGTGTCTCTATTGCATAGTGAGACCCTGTACCTAATACATTTTATTTTATTTTATTTATTTATTTATTTTTTTTGTGGGACCAGGGTTCAAACTCACGACCTTGCACTTGCCAGGCAGGCACTTGTGCCTTGGAGCTATCTCCCCAGCCCCCCTAATACATTTTAAAAAGAAATAAATAGCTGACCTGTAAGATAGCTTAGGACTAAGCGCCTGCTTTAGCAAGTGCAGGGACTAGGATTTGATCTCTAGTCCTGCCTGCCACAACAGCCTCACCCCTGGGCCATACAGAAACAGAGAGTCCAGGCATGGTGGCTCATGCCCATAATCCCAGCACTGGGGAGGCTCAAATCAGGAGGATCACTAAGAGTCTGAGCTGTTAGTGAGACCCTGTAACAAATACATAAATGAAAGGGGAAAAAAAAAGAAAAAGAAAAAAATACAAATAAAGCAATGAGGAGCCAGGGAAATAGCTCTGTGGCACAGGTGCCTGCCTGGCAAGTGGCAAGTGCAAAGGTCATGAGTTCGAAACTCAGTCCCGCAAAAAAAAAAAAAAAAAAAAGGAATGAGAAAACGAGGGTTGATTGAGTGCCTGCTCACTGTGCAGCAAGCACTAGGCCGGGGGCCCAGTAGTAGCACAGCAGTTGCAGCAACCCCATGGACTTAACAGGTGGGAACGGTGGCTCAGAGAAGGGAAGTAGCTGTCCCAAGGTCATGCAGCGGGAGGGTGGCAGAGCTGAGATCTGAGCCCGAAGGCCCCTGTTCCATAACAGAGTGCTGCTGTTTCCTGAGACCCACACCACGTCCAGCCTTCTGTGGGTGTTCCCTTGCTGGCCTGTACCATCTCCTGCCCCCACCCTCCTATGCAATGTGAAGTTTGGGACTGGAGAGTCGTGTCCTCAAAGCGCAGCTTCTGGGCTGGAACCTGAGCCAAGATGTGTGTGTTTAATGATAACAGCCTGTGTGCTTTGCTGTCTCACCATTGGCTTGTTTCTTTAAACACTGGGATTCAATCTTATCTCATTGAGTTCTCACTTCTATGATGTTGTCTCCACTTTTCAAATAAAGAAAAACAGGCTCAGGGAAGGATAGCAACTTGCCCAAGGTCACATAGCATAATCTGAGGCGGAGATGGGATTTGAACCCAGGTGATGTAGGCCCAGCATCTGGGTTTTCAGCTCTTACTGCCTCCCGTGTTTTTGTCCCTCACAGGATGGGAAGATTGTGGACGACTTCTGGTTGGTGAGACCTCTGCACGGCCGGAAGATGTACCTGTAGGCACGTGGGCTGCTCTCATCAGGACTCCAAGCCTTGCTGTCTTGGCTGGTGGGACAGGACCATTGGCCCCCACCTGGGTGGGGAGTCAGGGTGGCCCCACACCCGTGCCCTCCAGAGGCACATGTGGGGTGCACACAGCTTGAGGGAGGGCTGCTCTCCAGCCTCCAGACACATGGGAGTCCTAGCTGGGTGTGCACAGCGAGGGTGAGCAGGCATGAGACTCCGTGCACCCTCCTCAAAAGCGCTGACCGGGCGGGGTACCCAGGAGCCTCAGAATAAAGAGGCTTGCCGCCCAGGCCCTGTGCACTCCTGCTCCGCTGGCCACGCCCCGAGCCGCCTCCCACAACTGGTGCCCAGCCCCAAGCCCCAAGGCTGCCCGTGGGCACAGCCGTCATGCCCTCGACTCCCAGCAGGTGGCGTCGGTAGCCTTGTCTTCCCATCCGGGCCCTCTGTCACTCAAATCTGCCCCCCCTCCATGGCCCCGGAAGCGCTGCCCATTGTCCCTTCTTTGTGCCTCAGTTTCTCAGCCAGTGCTCTTTTGTATGGAAAGAGGGGAGATGAGGAGAGGATACAATAACATTTCTAACTTCTGGCTGAGGACTGATGGGTCTCAGGAGCTCACAACCCTGCCAGTTTCTTCCCGTTTTTCTTGCCTTCTCTTTCCCTTCCTCCTGTTATTTACTCAACCACGATTTACGGAGCATCTGCTGCGTGCCAGGCTATGTTCTAAGCTCTAGGAAGCCAGCCCCGAAAAACACATCCCACTGGCCTCACGGGGTGGGCACTGCAACCTGGGAGTTGGACAGGAAACGCTGTAAATGAGGAAGTTAGGGCTGATGAGCGCTCCGAAAAGGCAGGCAAGGGAGCCAGAGAGAGGAACGGGTCAGTTTTCAGGGAAGCCCGCTGGGAGGTGACCCCTGATCCGAAGGAGATGAGGAAGGAGACTGGTGGGCTGATGCCTGAGGAAAGTACATCTGAGGCAAAGGGCTGTGCAAAGGCCCTGGGATGGAGACAGGGCAGAGGCTGCGGTGTGATGGGTCCTGAGGCAGAGGAACCTGGGTGGGGGAGGCGTGGGTGTGAGGCAGCCATGCAGACAGGACCTTGCGGCCGGGCCGCAGTGAGGGCTTGGGCAGAGCTGCAGGATGGCCCTGAGCTGAGGAAGAATGGGATGGGATTTTGGCAGTCTCGGGGTTCCCAGCCCTGCAGGCTGACGTCGCTCACCCTCCTTTCTACAGAGCAGTTTTGAGCTCCTCCCATCTTAATCTTAGCACCCTTATACTGCATGAGTTGACTTTGGAACACACCAAGCCGCCGCCATGGAGCTGCAGGCCTCGGCTCGGCGTCCCCACCGGAGCTCTAGGGCCTCCCTGGTGACCTCGCCTAACACAGATCTCCTCACGGTGCCCTCTCTGATTCTGTCCATTCCCTGGCCGTCTTCCTTTGGGGCTGGGAGGTCCATGATTGGGGACTTTTTGTGCACGTCAGAGCCTGCCACCTCCGCCAAAGCCTCCCAGGCCCCTTCTCAAGCCAGGCTGGCAGTGCGTAGGAGGTCTAGCACAAGCTGTGCTCCTGTGGCCTGGCACCATGGTGGGTGCCCAGGTGAAGGTGATGCACTGGAGGTCATGTCCTAAGGAGTTTGCATGAGACAGGGAAACCAGGCCACCCAACCAGGCGACCCGCAGTGAGAGAATTCGGGGAAGGGAAGCCAGGGCCTCGAGGTCACAGGTCCCTGGGGCCTCAGGTGCACCACAGATCTGTCTCATTGGCCTCAGGCTGGGTGGGGTCCCATCTCTGCCCTCCTTGTGAGAACTGGAGTCCCATCCTCGTATGAATGATAATACTTTGTGCATTGTCTCAAGATTAAACACCTTTGCAAGCCTTGGTCTCTTGGACTCTTTCTCTTGTGCCCACAACCAATCAGCTGGTCGCTTCTGTATACCAGACTTTTTCAGTCTACCGGAACCACTCACCCTGTCCTCCAAGCTCCTGGTTCCTGTCCTGTCACAGTCCCCCAGACCCCTGCTCCCTCCCTGTGTAATAGTCTGCTCTCCACACAGCCTGCTCATGGCCTCTCCTCCTCCACTGCTCCTGCACCCCTGCTCGGCCCCACCGGCCTCAGTATCAGCCACCCACTGTGAGCCAGGTTCACAACCTGGGTCCCAGGTGTCCAATGGCTCCCTCCCTCAGGTCTTTGCTCGGTGTTGTCCTCTGTGTGGCCTTCATGACAAGCTGATTTGAAACAGTCCCGGGCTCAGGATGGAGCTCAGTGAGAGAGCACATTTCCCACAGGTGGGAGGCCCCAACAGAGTAAAATCCTAGCCAGTTATTCCCAGCATGCTGGGAAGCTGAGGCACGAAGATTGCAAGTGCAGTCCAGTGTGAATAATGTAGTGACTTGGTGAGATCCTGTCTGTCTAAAAAACAAAAAGGAACGGCTAAGGGGTGGCTCAGAGTGAGGATATGTCAGAGAGAGAGAGAGTGCTCAGTCTCCCATCACTTCCTGTCCCTCTTCCCTGACCTATGCTTTTGTTTCTAGAACACTTGAATCTTGTGGCTGTGCAGAGACATATTCAGTTTATTTATTTTGTCTCTGTCCTCTCCGTCAGAACAGGAGCTCCCCAGGCTCAGTCTCCCCAGGGAAACTTAAGGAGGAAAGGGGCGACTGGCCACCAAGCTGCAGTACCTGGCTCTGGGTACGTGCACGTTGCCAAGAGGAGGAATGACAGTGATTTAGGTGAATCAGATAAAGTCCCGGTCCTTGGGAGCTCCCATAGCTGGGTGCGCGGGAGGCAGGCACACGTACAGGAGGGTGTGTCACGCCTGCCCTGAGCCTGCACAGCCCGGACCCTGAGGCTCGGGGGAGGCCAAGCTGCACGAGGTGTCAGGAGGCTTGGAGACAAACCAGAATCTTGTCATGTGGCGTGGGAGGGCCGAGACCTGTTTTTCCTGCTTGCTGAATGAACATGGGCATGAAATCATCTATCCATGGCATTTTCCCTCTCTCTCCTCCCCCCCATCCCTCCCTCCCTCTCTCTCTCTCTCTCCCTCCCTCCTTCTCTCTCTCTCCCTCCCTCTCTCCTTCTCTCTCTCTCTCCCCCTCTCTGGGAATGGCACTGGGAATGGAGCTCAGGCCCTCAAGTTTGCCAGGCAGGAAAGGTGCCACTGAGCTACATCCCTAGTCCATTTTCTCATTTCAAAGAAATAAATTTTATGTTTAAGAACAGTTTTACAAAAAAAGAAAAGCGTGCAAAGAGAGTACGGTTCCCATAAGGCCTACTGACCAGCTTTCCTTATTATTAAAATCTTACATTAGTGTAGTGCATTCATTACAGTTAATGAGCCAGTATGGTATATTATTAGTAACTAAAGTCTGTATTTTATTCCACTGCACTTTTAACATTAAATACAGCTATTGGGCTATAACTAAATACAACTACTTGCACCTTTTTAAAGTGTACATTTTGATGAATTTTGACAGAGAAACATGCCCATGAAATTACCACCCCAATCATGGTACAGAACAAGCCCAGCTTGGTGATGCACACCTGTAATCTCAGCTCTCTGGGAGGCTGGAGCAGGAGGATTGCAAGTTAGAGCCTAGCCTGGAAAACAAAGTGACTTAGCAGAACCATGTCTCAAAATTAAAAAAAAAAAAAAAAATCCCCCCCTCCAAAAAAAAGGGCTGTAGCTCAGTGTGAAGGCCCTGGGTTCAACCCTGAGTACCTGGGGTATTGGGGGGGGGCACGGTGGGGGAGGGGGTATCCAGAACATTTGGCTTGGGATGTGGCTTCATGGTAGAGCGCCGTGGAGAGTGCTGGGCTTCACTGACAGCCCTGCAAAAAGAAAGAATGTTTGTATCACCCAAACAATTCCTTCCTGGCCCAGCACGCTGAATCCTCCCTCCACATCGCAGCCTCAGGCAACAACAAATCTACTCTCTGTCACTGTAGATTAGATTTACCTTTCCCAGGGTACCCCAAATGGAATTGTACAGTTTGGAGCCTTTTAAGCCCAACTTTTTTCACTCTTCATGGAACACGCTCGCAATTCGTCTGTGTCACTGTGCCTATTAAGAATTCCCAGGCTGGCAAGATGGCTCAGCGGTCTACAGCACCTGCTTAGGCAAGCTTAGGCAACTACAGGGACCGCAGTTCGATTCCAGGCATCACAGGCTGTGCCAGCCCCACCCCCAGGGTAGGCTGAGCCAGCCATGAAAAAAAAAAAAAAAAAAGAATTCCTTCCACTTGGGATAGTGGCAAACACCAGCAATCCCAGCTGGGAGGATGAGGCAGGAGGATGGCAGATTGGAGGTGTGCCTGAATGGCACAGCAAGACACTGTCTCAGAACAAATAAGCAAGCAAACAAAAGGGACGCTTTCACCTTTATTGCTGAGTAGCCTTTGATGCAGGCATGTTTTAAAACATGTTTATCAGTTTAGTCACTTGAACAAAATGTGTTTCTGGTTCAGGGCCATCAGGAAAACATCTATGAGCAGAGTGGGATCCAAGGGTTCTTGTCCCACACACTTTGTTAGGGGGAAGGGCAGGCGATGCTGGGAATGGCATTCAAGCCCTTACACAAGCTAGGCAAGGGCTCCCCCGTGGTGTTACCTACACTCCAGCCTTGCTCATTCTATTTGACTACTGGATGTGTTGCGCTCTTTATCTTTGCTTTTGTGCCATAGTCTCACTGTGTATTGCAGGCCAGGTTTGAACTCACTACGTAGCCCAGGCTAGCCCCAAACTAGAAGTGATGTTCCTGCTTCATCCTCCTGAATGCTAGGATTACAGGCATGTGCCACCACTCCAGGCTATTCTTTTTTTTTTTTTTTTTTTTTTTTTTTTTTTAATGTATTTAGTACAGGGCCTAGAGGGTTTCACTATATAGATTCAACTGGTAGTGGTTCTCCTGTTTTCAGCCTCCCAAGCACTGGGAATACGGGGGCAGGCCACCATGCCCAGTCTCAATTGCCCGTCTCCGTGTATCCTGGGGCAAAGCACTCATTGTGTTTTATGATACGATGTCTTTTGTTTTTTCTAATTCTCATCACCTCATTATACGAGTTGTTGTTGAAGAGGAGGAGAAGGCGTATTATTGATCTCTTCTGTGAAAAAAAGAAGAAAAATTATTAGAAATCCAGACCCTAAAGCCAGGCTGCTGGGGCGATTTGGGGGAAATTATATCACCTCTCTATACCTCTGTCTCTGCATTTGTAAGTGGAGATGACACTAGTGGGGCAGGACATGAAGGCAGGGCCAGTGGGCTCAGCAGGTGGGTGTGGCCTGTCGTCTCGGAGATCCAGGGTGTGTGCCCGAGCCCTGCCTCTGGGACCAATCAGAGAACGCTGCAGGGTCTCGGGATCTTCTTGTAAGAACTCAAGCAAGCTTTTGATTGGTCAGCCTGGATTTGGCCTCCGCCTAAACCATGGAGGATACAAGAGATGGCCGCCGTTAAACCCTTGGCCACTGCCTGCTCTCTTCGCAGCAGTGAGCTCTCGCTCTGCGGAATGTACATCGTCTTCCACCTGTTATCAGTCCGTGCTTGCTCCACAGTGCACCTTTCCTTCCTTTAATAAAGACACTCCCTTGGGCACTGCCTAGACCTATTCTTGGAAAGAACCTAGAAAACAGACTTCCAGAACCTGGCAACATATTTTGGTGAGGCCAGGAGGTGAGGCCTTTGGAAAAGGCTTTGTTTCTGCCCTTCTCTCAAATCTATGGACTCAAAATAAGAAAGACTGGTTTTTTGTTTTGTTCATTTGTTTTTATCCGTTTTCTCTTTCCTTCCCCTAAGAAATGCCCAAACCCCTTCTTGCCTCTTTTCTCCTAATTCATGTGCTGAAGGGCTCAAATCCTTTAACTTTTTCTTTTATGTTGGTTGTCAAGGGAGTAGAGAGAGAACAGGAAGAAGAGGTAGAAGGTGATTAAAAAAAAAATCTACTGGAAACCAGGGAACTCAGGACATTTTTTCATGACTCTGGAACCATGGGGGGAAGCTCATGGGTCTGCCTCAAGTTTATCTTCCTTTTTCTTTCTTCTCTTTCCAGTTTTTGGTCACTCGTTGTTGGTATAAGTCAGTTGAGTCACCAGAGAGCCTGTTACTAACCCACGTGTGGGACAGTTTGTTCAAATTCCATGTGTGCACCCTGGAGTTTCCTGTGTCCTCCTTGATACTTTGTTTGGCTTTCTCGTTCTCTGGGGGAAAATAGCTACTGGTAACTTGGTTTCCTACTTGAGTAGCCACCTATGCCAGGTTACCCTTTTCTGTGCTCAAAGTCTCATTTGCGCTGCTCCCCTAGTTAGCCTTTTATTTCTGGGCGTTCTTTGTTGCTTCCTCAGGGATTTGTTTCAAGCTGGTACTTCTTATACTATTTTTGGCAGTCCTTTCAGTTCCTCATGTCAGTTAGTCACATGGTTCTGCCATGTTTGGTGGCCATCCTGGTTATCATGTGAGTCAGTCACATGAACTCACCATATATGTCAGCCATTTTGGTTGGTCATGTGGGTTAGTCATGCGGTTCTGCCATGTTTGTTCACCATTTCCTTGTTTTCACCTGACCTCATAGGCACCAGGAAATTTCACTTTTACAGATGAGAGCTAATAAAGCCTCCATTTTCTGGGATAATATGGACCCCCTCCCAGCTTTTCTTCTAAACTGAGTTAGATCCTTTACTTAATTTTTTTTTTTTTTTTGTCTTTTTGAAACAGGGTCTCCTTATGCAGTTCAGGCTGGCTTTGAGCTCACTTTTGTAGCCCAGGCTGGTCTCCAACTCACACTGATCCTCCTGCTTCAGCCTCCCATGTGCTGGAATTATAGGTGTGCACCACCATGCCCAGACCCCCTTACCTAATTTTTATACAGTAATTCAGGTAATTTAGTCCATGTGACTGAAAGTCAACCCAAGCAGCTATGAATATGAAAAGTACAGTATTAATTCTCTTTCTCTATTCTATTTGGTTTTGCCGTTAGGTGGTTTTATTTTGTTTTGTTTTATTTTATTTTATTTTATTTTGCAGGATCTCACTCTGCAGTTCAGACTTGTAGCAATCCTCCTGTTTTCTGCCTCCCTAGTGCTGGGATTACAGGTGTGCACCACTACGCCCAGACTTGTTAGGTGATTTTATAACTGACTGAGAGCTATCCAGCCAGTAGAGCACCCCAGCTCTAGGCTCTGTCCAGAAGATGCATTATGGTCACAGGAGTTAATCAGAGTTAGAATTGGGAGCGAACCCAAAAGTTCAAAAGAAAGCGATACTGGAGTCCACAGCAGCGGGATAGTTCTGGCCTCCAGGAAATCCAGCTTTATTGAAGGAGGTCTTGACCATAACTGCATAGGCCTGAGACTAACCTAGAGGATGCCCTGCAAGGTTTCCATGTGGGAACTGACCCCGGGAAAGGCTCTATAAGGTTTCTATGACTTAATCCCAGGGATTTCAGCCCTATGCCATCACACCCTGGGGCTGAAAGTCTCAGGAACCACCAGGAAAGGCCCGAGAAGGTCCCCACAAGTGGGTTGGGCATGAAGCCTGTCAGGTTTCACACAACTCCTCCTGCCCACAAAACCCATCTTTCTATGTCTCATTCTCCCCACTTGACTTCGAGTTTGAATGTCTTCTGGGCTGGACATGCAGCAATGTGAAGTGAAACTAGATAAGTTTCCCAAAGACTTTGAAAAGTTGGCTAATGGTTCAAATATCCCACTGGTGGCTTTTTATCTGATCTGGCGAGAGATTGTCTCTAAGGGAGCCCCTGGGCAGTTCCATGGAGATCTCTTAGGAATTTACTCTCTCAAGTAGCTAAGGCCCACAGTCGGGACTCCATCCTTCTCTCTCAGGATCCAGGATGCCAACACACCATGGGGAACACTCTGCAGAGCCCAGAAACCTACTATTTTTCAGATTGTTTCCACAAAAGGCAAGGAAAGGGATATGAAATCTTTTATATTTAGGCTTCTATGGTTCTTTATCCTCATAGATCTCTGTGAGGCCCAAAAACATGGTACTTATAGATAACTCCAAAGTGAAAAAAAAAAAAGTCATTGATGACTCTGTCCCCACACATCTCCCTGCTGTCTCTCCCTGGGTCTCTTGCCCCTGTTTCCACTCAGGCATAGTGCCTCCAGAGAGACCCAGTATTTTCAAATATGACCTCATTACTGGAGATTTCCTTTCCCGTGTTCAACAGTTGGGATCTAGATGAGGGTGAAAGAAGAAGGGCTGAGAGGAAAGAAAGAAAGAAAAAAAAAAAAGACCAAAATGATGGTCGTCCCAATGGGCAATGCTTTAAGCATAGCTCAGCTGTCCAAGGGAAAAGCCAGAGCCAATCAGGCCCTTTAGGAAAACCGGACAATGGCACATGACTGTGTGAAGCCACTGCCCAGGCCCTGCCGTATGTGTCAGCAGCTGAGGTACCTGACACATGGCACCGGAGGATTAACTGTCCCTGTACCCAGAAAAAGCCAGACACAGCCCTCATCTGTTCTGATAAAGAGGACTAGAGAGGCTGGGGACAAGCCACAGCGCCCTGTCCGTGAGCATCTGGGTCTCCCATGAGGAACCCCAGGGAGCCCAGATGTCATAGGTAAGCAATTCCAATTCCTTTGGCTTCTGTTTTGACTTTCTTCTCTGGAAAATCCTCTTCTAGATCTATAGCCATAACAAGGGTTGAGGAGAACCCTGTTCAGAGTTCCCTTTGCTCCCTGTTTAACAACTAAAAGATCAAATGTTCAACTGGTAGTTTTTAATTGTCCCCCAGGGTCCTACTCTCTTATCAGAGACAGATTTACTAGCAAAATGTTGGGGGGGATTCTCTAATTCTGGCAAAGGCCAAAGCAGCTTTTATCTTATGCCAGGTTACATTTCTAGATATCCCTAAGCTTACTTATACCCCACTTTACAAACAGGTACTTTCCCAGACCAGTGCAAACAGACATCGATGACTGCCATTCGGGGGGTTGTGGGTCAGTGATGGTGGCAACTTTGTCCAAGAACCTCAAAAGGCACGTTATGCAGTTGTCAGCTCACGATAGAATATTGAGAGCCAAACTCCATGCCCCAGGGACCTCAATTCAAACAACAAAAACAAACAAATAAAACAGAACTCATAGCCCTTAAGCAGGTGTTGATTGTAAGCCAATACAACTTTCTGGTGCTACGTGCCCATGTGGCAATCTGAAAAAAAAAAAAAAAAAGGGGGAGGGCCCATGCTAGTCTTGAACTCACAGCAACCCTCCTGCCCCAGCCTCTCAAGTGCTAGGATTTCAGGCATGCACCACGATGCCCAGCAAGGACAAGGGCTGGTATTACAGGTATGCACTGCTACACTTGGCTCATTCTATATTCTCATCAATACTGAGTGTAATATTTAATTTTGCCCTGAGAGATCCAAACCCCTCATATTTCATCAATTATTTCTTCATCAATTCCATTTTCGCATTTTTCTTATTGATTGTCTTTTTGTTGCTCACATCTTTTGGGGGGTGTCCTTGGAACTAGGCTTTGAGTGCCCTAGGCAAGGGCTTGGCCCCTGAACTCTAGCTTGTTTGCTAGAGTTGCATATTCACCTTTTGTTCCTTATTTATTGGCCAGTGTTTTTTACATATGATAGAAAGCCAGCCAGGCGTGGTGACGCGTGCCTGTAATCCCAGTACTCGGGAGGCTGAGGCAGGAGGATCGGTGTGAGTTCAAGACCAGCCTGGGCTACAAAAGTGAGCTCAAGGCCAGCCTGACCTGCATAGTGAGACCCTGTCTCAAAAAGACAAAAAAAAAAAAAAAAAAAAAAAAAAAAAAAAAAAAAAAAAAAAAAAAAAGGAAGCCAGTTGTAGAACACCACTGATCTTAACGTATCGAACTTCATATTTTTTTATGAGGCCAAATCTTCCTCATCATCTTCATTCTTTTCATCCTTTAGAAATCACTTCCTCACCACCCCCTCCTGAGTAGGACACTGTTTTGGGGGCTGCTTTTCTTCTCTGGGAGCCCTGAAGCAGGAGGGTCTGATTGCTGTACCCTTCTCTGTTTGTCATTTGAGTTATTCCTTGGGTCTGACCTCTGACCTCTGACTGAGCTTCCCAGCTAGGTTACAAAGGGTTTCCCCAAACATAAAGTCTAGAGTCAACTGCCCAGAAATTTGCATAGGACCCAGAAGACACACAAATTCCACCTGGTCCTCCTCCTCCGATCACTAAATAAGCACTGTCATCTCCGTTACTTGTCTAGGTTTTTAAAACAAAACAAAACAAAACACCAGTTCCGTCAGATATAATGATTTTGAAGGAGCCTGAGAAAAGGAATGTCTTAACACTGGTGCTGATCCTCGGGATGCCCGTGGGAGAGTGAGTCAGATTCCAGTCCCTCAGCTTTGCAATGCGTGTCTTCGGCCGCGGGGAGGCAGCAGAAGGCAACGGTGCGGACGGCGCAGGCGGCAGGGCCAGGCTGGACCCACGCGGGAGACTGCAGCAAGTGAGCTGCTTTCAGGGTAAATTTCCTCCCGGCTGAAACCGGGATGGGTCCCCACGGCCCTGTTCTTACATTAAATAGACGCCCGTGCCTCCTGACCTGCAGACGCGCTCGAAAGACGGGGGCAACTGCCACAAAACTTTGCAGATGCCCTCACCCTAGGCTGAGAATACAGCTCAGTGACAGAGCCCAGCATTCACAAAAAGGCCTTACTTTTTTTGGTGGGTTTTTGTTGTACACACACTCCCTTTGCCGTAGTTCCACTCACGGTAGTCTATTCAAAGGAAACAATTGGAGATGTGTACAAGTATTTAGCTGCTTGGACTTTTTTTATGTATTTATTTTTATTTTTTAAAGCTTTTTTTTTTTTTTTTTTAAAGGAGTCAGTCATGTTAACTTTATTTATTCATTTGTTTATGCTATGGCTGGCTCAGCCTGCCCTGGGGGTAGGGCTGGCACAGCATGTGGTGCCAGGGATTGAACTGCGGTCCCCGTGGTTGCCTAAGCTTGCCTAAGCAGGTGCTTTAGACTGCTGAGCTATCTCGCTGGCCCTATGTATTTATTTTTAAAGAAAATGACTTATAGTAGCAACATGCTTATTACAGCATAGATAATCAACAAGAAAGAGTCTATGAATTAGAGTTCATTGACAAGATGGTTTCTTATAAAGCGCTTTAAAACAATCTTCGTAGCTGGATGTGGTGGCATCTGTAGTCCCAGCTGTTCAGAAGACTAAAACAAGAGGATTTGAAGTTTGAGGCCAGCCTAGGCAACTTAGCACAAGCCTGTATCAAAAAGCAAAAAGGACAGGGATGCAGCTCAGGGCTGTGGAAGACCCTACATGCGTGTACAAGAGCCTACATGCATATGCAAGAGCCTGGTTCCATCCCCAATACAGCCAAGTAATCAAAATGTTCTTGAAGGCTATTTAATGACATAGAAAGATATGTATAACCTTATTGTCCAAAGATATACCATTCTTTAGAAATGTGTGTTTCTGATTCTGCTAAGAGAAAAAAAAAAGTAAAGAGAAAATGCCTCATCAAAGAGCAAAACAACAACAACAAAAAACCAACCTCATCATCAATCACTCGCTCACGGTTTCCACAGACATTGGGGAAGCACCCACTAGGTGCTGGGGAGTGCACTAGCAATCCACCAAGGGGTGGATTTCTCACTCCAACTTCCGCTCAGCAAATGTGCTGGAGCCCTCCCTGGCCAACAAAGCCGGGGCACCAGGAATGCACCAGTGAACAGAGACAAAAACCTGTGCTATTTCAGTGCTCCCAAGCCAGGACAGAGGACAACTAACAAACAGTAACGACAATTAGCAAGGACAAAGAAAAACATACCAAGAAACAAGTTGCTAGCCTCCCACCACCACAGCTGGCTTGGGATGTGACATCTTTAACCTCTGAAGGAGGAGAGGGAAGGAGCCAAGAGGACAGCTGAGGGCACAGTCTGTTCCAGACAGAAAAGCCAACACAAGATCTTCCAGTGGGACACCACCTGAAAGTTTTTCAGGAAGAGTAAGAAGGCTCAAGTCCAGAGGAAAATAATCACAGATGTCTGAGTTTATTCATTTGTGTGTTTTTCATTTTTCAATTGTGTGACTACTTTCTTAAACCATTGTGGTATAAGCCCAGGCCCAGTGGACCCATCCCTTACTTTTCAACTGTAAATTTGTACTTTAACATTATAGTAGTCAGCTGTGCGTGCTCGTGCTTTTCCCTCAGGGATACAGGAAGCAACGTATTTACCCACTTGGTATGATCAATGACAAGGAATGTGAGCATGTACAAAAGTGTCAAAATGGGACCTGGATCCACCTTCATGTTCTGGCTAACTGGTTTTGCACAGGTTTATCTGAGCATCACAGAGGGTCCAACAGACCCACATCACTCTAGGATTTACTTATTTTATGTATTTAGTACAGGATCTGTAGTATCTCACTACACAGATTGGACTCGTAGTGATCCTCCTGTTTTCAGCCTTGCAAACCCTAGGATTATAGGTGCATGCCACCCTTCCAGTCATGTCTCAGCACACCCCTGGGGCAGGGCTGGCAGGCACATCAGGCATGGAACCCAGTTCCTGCAGTATGCCTAAGCAGACACATTAATCTGCTAAGCTATCTGGCCAGCCCTTCAGGATTTTTTTTTTTTTTTTTTTAAGTTTCTTCAGATTTTTCTGGTAGAAGCAGGCTAGTTCAGTAGAATGGCACAGGCAAAACCAGATTTGTAAGTTTTGGGGGAGGTCAGCAGTGAATCATCAGATTAACCATATGTGGAGGATGAAGATGATCCATTATAGTAAAATATATGTTTTCACAACAGGAGAGCGGTGTGGGTGGATAATGATGATCATGATGATGACGTTGACATTGGCCGTTGGAACCCAAGTTCCTGTGACAGGGAAATGGAACAAGGACTGGCTGATACAGACACAGGGAATGCAGACCTGCTTGATTCAGATGACAAAGAAAACAGCAATGTGAGTATAAATGCGATTAGCCGAAATGTTGTGAAATGGCTTTGCAACCAAATGGACAAAAGCCCATGTTAGAACTAAGGCCGAAAACATAGTGGAAGGTCTTGGTAGGGGTGAAATGTACCAGACAGAATCAACCCTGCCATTCAGTTTTTGAAATTGTAACAGACAAAATGCTACAGGATGCTGTGAAACATACAAAGGATCAAATGCACGGAAAATGTCCTGTATGTACCAATAACCATCTTAAAAAAAAAAAAAAAAAAAAAAACTTTATTTATTTATTTATTTATTTATTTATGTGATGGCCAGCTCAGCCTACCCTGGGGGTGGGGCTGGCACAGCATGTGGTACCCAGAATCAAACCGCAGTTCCTGTGGTTGCCTAAGCGGTGCTTTAGACCACTGAGCTATCTCACCGGCCTCCAATAGCCATCTTAAAAACCATATTTATCAGGATACCTCTCTAACTGAACTGAAGGCACTCATTCATGGGCTGTACTTAGCATTGATATCGCATGGTGATCACTGGAAAGTAAAAGACTTATACAAAAATGATGCTCAAACTATGATATAAAAATGTGTGGTTTTGTAGGGCTGGCCAGATAGCTCTGCAGACTAAAGAGCTTGCTTAGGCAAAGAACAGCAGCCAGGGTTCAATTCCCAGTGTGCTGTGCCAGCCCCAACCCCAGGGCACACTGAGACAGCCATTGAGACAGGGCATGGTGGCACATGCCTATAATCCCGGCACTTGGTAGGCTAACAACAGGAGGATCACTGTGAATCCGATCTATATAGTGACATCCTTTAGACCCTGTCCTAAATACATTTAAAAAATCATGCCCTTGTCAATATGAAAACTTACTATTCTTTTAGTTTAGAGATTTGGAACTCAGTCATCAGGTGCTTATTCATACAGTAATAAACAAAATGATGTTGTGAGCAGATAAGCTGCTCCTATCCTCCAAACGAGCCAGAATGTTATATTCAACAGTTGCTTTACTGGTTTCTTTCTTTTTTTTTTTTTTTTTTTTTTTTTTTTTTTTTTTTTTTTTTTTTTTTTTTTTTTTTTTTTTTTTTTTTTTTTTTTTTTTTTTTTTTTTTTTTTTTTTGTCTTTTTGAGACAGGGTCTCACTATGCAGTTCAGACTAGCTTTGATCTCACTTTTGTAGCCCAGGCTGGTCTCAAACTCACATAGATCCTCCTGCCTCAGCCTCCCAAGTGCTAGGATTATAGGCGTGGACCACCACACCTGGCCCTTGGTTTCTAACTGATGTTACATTTGCTAACAGAGAACAAGTTGAGCAGTACAGGAACTGCACACAGGAACAAAGCTGAAATTCCATGAAATGAAACAATTTCATTTGCAATTTCGAAACCTAACTGTATAGTTCAATCTTCAGATTTCAAAAAGATATTACAATAAGCCAGGCATGGTGGTGCATGCCTATAATTCCAGCACTTGGGTGGCTGAGGCAGGAGGATCAGTCTGAATCTGAGGCCAGCCTGGGCTACAAAAATGAGGTCAAGGCCAGCCTGAGCTGCATAGCAAGATCCTGTCTCAAAAAGACAAAAAAAAAAAAAAAAAAAAAAATTACAGTGGCCTTGCATATGACAAAGAAAGGCAAATTGGTAGGGCTGATGTCAACATTTGACCATGTTGGAAACATTAATAGGGAAACCTTGACAAAATGGAAACCTGAGAGGGGAACTCTCAACCACAGAACTGCACATGGAGTAGAGGCTGTCCATGAGTCTTGCAACACTGTGGTGTCACTCGAAACACAAAGCATTGTCTGACGGCTGTGTTTGGCTGTGTTTTTCTTTATCCTAAACATGTATGACATAAACAGTTGGATAATTTACAAAGAAGATAGCAGGCGCAAAACATCATGAAGAAATGTTCTTACAGGATTGCAACTAGAGCTCAGAAGAGATCATTCACAGCAAAGGAAAATTAAAATGCCTCTGCCCAGGAAGAAGCAAAAAAACTGTGGGGCACTGTCTTAGTTACTTTTTGCTCCTTGCTGGGACAAATACCC